>VMBQ01004239.1:0-88075 GCA_007657795.1 Dreissena rostriformis | reverse complement strand
TAAGAACGTAGTAGGACGAAGTGGTAACTGCCTTTGAAGGAGTAACCACTGCACAACGAATAAAGAAGAACTTGCTTGAACTTATAAACATGATTATATAACTCAACTTTAAATTAATGGCCAATGCTGAATTGTTGAATAAATTCATAATAAAAGCAACATCAAAGAAAGCCCAAATGCCATGCAAGTATGATATAATACGTTTTCTATTTCTTTTGGGGAGTGGCAATGGGTATAACTGTTACGTATGTTTAAACTGGGTATGAGCATAACATACAATACGAGCCTCCTTCTGGGAAAACTGGGCATAATGCATGCGCATAAAGTGTTTTCCCAGATTAGCCTGTGCAGTCTGCATAGGCTAATCAGGGACAACACTTACCGCCTTAACTTTATTTTTGTTTAGAAGACATTTTCTCTAAACAAAATATTTCATGAAAGTGGACAGTGTCGTCCCTGATAATCTTGTGCGGACTGCACAGGCCAATCTGGGATGACACTTGACGCAGATGCATTAAACCCAGTTTTCCAAGAACGAGGCTTCAATATATGGGCTTATGCTTGTAATTAAATGAACAAAGTTTCAGAATGGGGATTGTGCATGATTATAAGGTTGAACTTGCCTTAATTTTTATCCACTGCAATATTTATTGTTTCTGACTTTCTGTTACAATTTCAAAGCATTATCTAACAGGATTCGCTTTCTCTATAATCAAACAATCTTGCGTTTTAAATAGTATATATTGTTGTTTTTTTAATTCAATAAATATGTTGCATCTCATAAAACTGTTTGATGTATATGTGAGAAATTATATGTTTGAATGATAAGAATTGAAACTGTTTTGTTGGCTACAACATATATAAAATAAATAATACATATTTTAGGCACACTCTGGGAAAACAGGAATTACTTCATTAGCGTCAAGTGTTGTCCCAGATAAGCTTAAGCAGTCCGCACAGTCTAATCACTTTACTCACTTGCATTAAGCCCGGTTTTCCCAGAGAGTGGCATATTTTATACCTGTACTTGTTATAATTAATTCATAGCAAGTCGTGAACTTATATTGCAAGTCATGTATTTGATTAAATTTTGCTTACATCATCTAGATCTGTCAATTATATTTATTTGTCTCTGTGTATTACATATAACATTTTATATGAATAAAGTATATTCAATAGTTTATGAAAATGTCTATAATACAAATATTATATATACTGTCATGTTATCTATGGAATATAATTAAACTATTTCAAGCTATGTGTTGTCTTTTCTTGCTCTTATGTTTGCTGAATATGTTAATGTTATGCACATATTATGAGATATCTTGACTTGTGTCATGCAAAGGATTCGCTAGTTCTGATCCAGCTGCAAATAATCTTGACTTACTCATACATCATGAATAATTAAAAATAGCTATATAGAGTTTATATTTCTGTAAAGTTATATCTTCCGTAAATCTATTTTATGCCTATTTTTTCTTGCTCGCATCTCGCTGAGAGGGTGCGGTCCAAGTGCACTTAGGTTACACATGGTAAGTGACCTTTGACCTGCTGCTACTGTATCCCTGTATCTGCTTGGCTAGTTCACAAAGATCTTAGAAAAGAGGGGAACCAGAATGGATTTTTTTTTTACTAATCTCTAAACAGAATGCTGCTTTTGAAAACACACTTAGTGTACTTTCTTTTGTCTGTGAAAAAAATGTATGAACATGAATGTTTTAGCATGAAACATTAATTATTTGGCTTTGGGCTTTCTAATTTGGTAAGGTAAGCTCACCAAATCATAAAATGCATGTCATATGATTTTGTGTTAATCCTTATGTTTGGTCATTATAAGCATTCTCTATACTTTAATAGTATTACATGTAATATTCTTTTACTGATGATGACATAAATGTTAATGAAATACTTGATTTTAAAATTAATATTTCAACCTGGTCAAACAAAGGTCACAAAATACAGTCTATCTATATACAGCAAATGATACAAACATTCCAGCACCACTAATAACTTAACACCCTTTATATTTTAAAAAGATCTCGGTTTGGTTCTAATAACTTAACACCCTTAACATTTGGAAAAGATCTCGCGTTGGTTCTATTTATTTTGTTTAATTGTACCTTTGTATAAACCTAATGTGACATCTTTGTCTTACCTGCATCAAAATGTATATTTTACCTAAAAGTCTTGTTGTATCAATTATCTTTGTTCAGTTTCTATTAATCAACAGTTAGCAATTTAAAATATCCACCTAGTTTTAGAACTACTGGTAGCAGTATTTCTCAAATATGTTTTTTTATTAATTAGAAGTTTTGTGAGGGTAAAATTTTATGCTTTTCATGTACTTTCCGATTGTTTAATGCATGAAACACAAGGACATCTGATAAATTTTGAGTTGGTGATGAGCTTAGAACATAAATGCATGACTTGAGTAGAGATATGTATGTAGATAGTACTATGACGTATATAAGTGCTTCTTTGTTAAAGCGGCACAATCAACAACTATTTCTTTCAAGTATTTTTCTAACTGAAGAGTTGGATAAGTGTTTTAATAAAAATGTGCTAATATTAATTATATTATCAGTCTTAAAGGCCTTATACTAATTGTGTACTATTAATTCCTTTAATATATACTTTGTTCTTGTTGTTCTTGAATATAATTCCTGGCATGGGATAACTTTTGTAAGATCTTTGTGTGCTTAGCCAAGCTATTGTACAGGGAGTTGTACCCACACAATTTCTGTAGTGTTGAGAGTTAAGAGTAACATATATGCCTCGTTCTGGGAAAACTGGGATTAAAGCATGTGAGTAAAGTGTCATCCCAGATTAGCCTGTGCTTATCAGGGACGACACTTTCTGCCTACAATTGATGTTTTTTTTTTTAAATAAAAATTTGATTAAAGCAGAAAGGGTCGTCCATGATTAGCCCGTGCAGACTACACATGCTAATCAGGGACGACACTTTATGCAAATGCATTAAGCCCAGTGTTCCCAGAACGTGGCTCATTCAATCCTTTTTATGTAGAAATAACATCTACCATCCTGTCTTGTGAGAACGCAAACCTTGTAATAAATGTGTCCTGTTCTGAGAAAACTGGGCATAATGCATGTGCGTAAAGTCTTGTCCCAGATTAGCCTGTGCAGTCCGCACAGGCTAGTCAGCAGGGACGACTCTTTCCGCCTTCACTGGATTTTCGCTTAGAGACATCATAAAAAACGAAAAATTCCATAGAAGCGGAAATTGTCGTTCCTGATTAGCCTGTGCGGACTGCACAGGCTAATCTGGAATGACAATTTACGCACAAGAATTATTCCCAGTTTTCTCAGAACACGACACAAATAAGAAGGCATAAAATGGTATATTTTTGTAACATCATATTATCCTTTTAAGTGACATTATTTGTACTCCATTTTATGTATGATGTATATGACAAATCTGTTCTAGCTAACCTGGCATTAATATATATGCATAGAATTGGTTATTGTTTACATGGTTTTGCAGCTAGTTGCTCCATCTTTCACTACTAATGCTCATGTCTGGTACACCTGTATTGATATGAACCCATTAAGCTGCGCATTTACCCTGACTTAGGGAGTTTTGTAAATATATTAGTAGTACATTTTTGTGTGAATTATAACGTATTTTTAGTAATAAGATCTATTTTATTGGAAGATGTTTTCATTATTAATAAGTTATTCTTCTATTTGTAAAATTGTTCATAATGGGCAGCTTGATGTTTTCCCTTGTTTGATATCTATGAATGATTTCACCCATATTAATCCTGAAATTTCGGGTTTTGTTATGGTTTTGTATTGCGTGTGTTATTATTTCTCTGTATGATTTTAAGTTATTAAGTTATTCTAAGTTATTAAGTTATTTTAAGTTATTAAGTTATTTTAAGTTATTATTCCCCCACAAACAAAGTTTAGGGGGGTATACAGGAGTGAGCTTGTCTGTCGGTCTGTCTGTCTGTTGGTCGGTCCGTATTAAGTGTCCACTCTCTAATTCGAGTTGTTTTCATCCGATCTTCACCAAACTTGGTCAGAAGTTGTATCTAGATGATGTCTAGGTCAAGTTCAAACATGGGTCATCCCGGGTCAAAAACTAGGTCACGGGTCACTAAGTGCGTATTCTGTGTCATTGCAGCATGTGGGGGTATTCATCACCTCTGTGACAAAGCTCTAGTTTTATAAGCCTAGCTCTGGGAAAACAGGGTTTAATGCAGTCCACATAGACTCATCAGGGATGACGCTTTCTTTGTTGTGTGAAAATGGATTTTATGCCATATGCGCCCAGCGTGTCTCCAGGCCAGCCTTTGGCAATGGACATAGCTACCCTGTATGCTATTGACTCCAGGAAACATTGCATGACTTCAAAGTGAACAGGGTTGATCTTCATGAGCCCGTGCTAATGCGCAAGCTGGTCTGGAGCTATGCTGGCGGCATATGACATAAGTCCATTTTTGCACAACGTTGCTCAGTGATCATTTGGGCAGTTGTTGTTGTAATTTTAAGTGAAGAATCACAAGAGTACAAAATTATGTATTGCATGGCACCTTTATGTATTCAATTGATATCAGTGAAAAAGATTGTGTAGAACCCTATCTTATGACCTTTGAAAAGACTATACCTTAGTAGTAGCTGATCCTTATTTGAGCAGCAATATAATTGTGTATTTCTTGATGTATGGAAAAAGTTCTGTTTGGTCCAAATTTAAGTTATATGTTAATCTTACAAATGTCTCTGACTTATTTTTTAACTTTACCTGCATGTTTATATAATCCAGATTTGATCCCGCACCCTGGTATGTCACAGAGGTTTTTACTGTGCTGACCTGTAAATCTAGCTTACTCTAAATTCTGAGTGGTTGTTAGCCTCTCAAGGGACTTGACTTGCGTGACTTGGCTTATTGTATAATAACCATCATTGTCAACATTCTTAGGAAAGATGATAAGGTGTTTTAGCTCACCTTGAACACTTGTGATCACGTTATGTCCGGGGTCCATTGTAGTGCATGTGCGTTGAAAAACTGGGTCACCAGGTCAAATTTTAAGAAAATCCATTGATACCTCTCTATCTGCAAAATAAATGACTCAAGCTTGATGAAACTAGTCAGAATGTTTATCGTGACAATATCTGGGCCAAGTCTTAATCAGGGAAGCATGCCTCCAAAAACTAGGTCACCAAATCAAATCTTTGATAAACCTTGTTACTTTTCTAGAAGCCACATTTTTCACTCAACCGTGATGAAACTTTTTGAGAACGGTAATCTTAACAATGTCTAGGTCAACTTCAAATCTTGGTTATGTGTTTTCCAATACTAGATCACCAGGCCCCGTGTTCACAAAACATTTTTTGCAATCGAAAATCGATTTTGCTTGTCATTGAAAATGGATTTCTATTGTAGTTGATAGGCAAAAATGAAAATCGATGTCAGTTAAAATCGATTTTCAATTGCAAAATCGTTTTGTGAACACGGGGCCAGGTCTAATGTTTAAAAAACTTGATTGAAACTGTGTCAAGTAAAGTTAAAAACTAGATCGCCAGGTCATGCCATGAACAATGTGTATACCATAAACTCAGATGAGTGCTTAAGGGCCATCATGGCTCTCTAGTTTTTTAGCTCTACTGGCCGAAGGCCTGAAGAGCTTATGTGATGGTATGGTTTCCGTCGTCCGTCCGTCCGTCCGTGCGTGCGTGTGTGTGTGTGTGCGTGTGTGCGTCCGTTAGACTTTTTCTTGTTTACGCGATAAAGTCCACAATTTTTGTCCAATCCTTTCCAAACTTGCACAGTCTCTTTATATCAATGAGGACACGAACCCTATTTAAAATGAGCAATATCGGACCATGAAGTACAGAATTATCTCCCCTTCAATTTTAGAAAATGGTGAAATTTAGCTTGTTTACGCGATAAAGTCCATATTTTTAATCCGATTCTTTCCAAACTTGCACAGTGCCTCTATATCAATGAGGACTTTAACCCTATTGATTATGAGCATAATTGGACCATTAAGTCCAGAATTATCTCCCCTTGAATTTGAGAAAATGGTGAAATTCCACTTGTTTATGCAATAAAATCCACATTTTTCATCATATTCTTTCCAAACTTGCTCAGTGTCTTTATATCAATAAGGACTTGAACCCTATTGAATATGAGAAACATCGGACTTTTAAGTCCAGAATTATCGCCCCTTAAAATTGCGAAAATTGTAAAATTCTGCTTGTTCACGCGATAAAGTCCGCATTTTTCATCCGATTCTTGCCAAACTTGAACAGTGTCTTATTTCCAATGAGGACTCAAACATATTAAAAATGAGTAACATCAAACCATTAAGTCAAGAATTATCTCCCCTTGAATTTGAGAAAAACTAACCCTATTGAAAATTAGCAATATTTGCGCAAGAAGTCCAGAATTCCCCCCAAACTTGCACAGTGTTTTCATATCAATAATGATTCAAATCGGATTGAAAATGAGCACCAACTGGGCAATAAGATTAGAATGATCAACCCTTGAATGTGAGAAAATCTTGTAATTCCAATTGTTTATGCTATAATTAAAGTCCACAATTTTTGTCTGAATCTTTCCAAACTTGCACAGTTTTTTTCATATTAATTAGGATTCCAACTCTATCGAACATGAGCAACATCTAGACAATCAGTCTAGAATCATCTCCCATTGATTTTGATAAGATGTGATATTTAGCTTGTTTATGCAATTAAGCCTGCATTTTTCATCCAATTCTTCCCAAACTTGCACTGTGTTTTCATATAAATGAAGATTCAAACCCTATTGAAATTAAGCTACATCAGGGCTAGAGCTCCAGAATTATCTCCCTTTGAATTTAAGAAATTTGTGAAATTCTGGGTATTTAAGCCATTGAGTCCACAGCTATGATTAGATTCTTTTCAAACTTGCACAGTGTCTTTATATCAGTGAGGACTTGAATCCTATTTAGAATGAACACCACCATGGGTTAAGAAACAACTCCCCATGAATTTGAGAACATTTTGAAATTCAGCTTGTTTAAGAGAAGAAGCAGATTCTTTTTAAACTTGCACAGCTCTGTATATCGGTGAAGAACGCAAACAGATGCCAGTAGAGCGCTTCAGGCCCTCATGGGCCTCTTGTTTTCTGAAGGGAAACTGTTGATTAATGTGTTATGTGTTACAATGTATCTTACCTAAAGAAAATGGTAATATAAGTTTATAGTTATATAATATCCTCTGTGAAGTTTTCTGAAATTGAATGTGAATGTATCTATACTCATTTTCCACATATTCTCAGAACGGTGCAGTGCAATGTTTCTTGTATGAGATGTAAATATTGTTCTATACAATGGTATCATGACGTATAAGATTTCAAACTTCCTCCTTCAAATTTGATTGGTGGTTTGTGAATTTATCTCTGTTCTGTATATTACAACACTACTAGTGTTTTCCCTTTACCTTTGACTAACTTGTATTTAGATATGTCTTTAGTTATTTGAGGTTTAATATTTGTCTTCCATCACTTCAGTTCAACACTGATGCGGTTGTCTTGAAATTGTCTTTCATCTTTTATTGACATATTCTTAAGAAAATCTGTTAAATACAGTGTTGTTGTCTTTCTGCAATATAAATTGCATGACTCTGTATAGCTATCATACCCTATGAAATACCTGATAGGAATAGAAAGTGTGGTTGGACAATTTATCCACTATGAACTAATGGAACTTGCAAATACACACAATACCATGTAGAAGTATAGAAAGTAATTCAAGTCTGTTATTATTTAAAACAAAATGTTTGTTTGTATTAGTTACTCAAAATAGTCATCTGATATTAAACGAAATTCACTAACAATGTTGATCCTTGCCTGACATTTCTTGTATCCCTCTCATCTGATTACTTATTAGATTAATTATGGTGTGCTATATCTGTCATAGTCTTTCCACATGTGTGTAACACAGTCTGTACTTCTTATAGATTGGCTTTATTGTTTCTTTATATGAGCCATTTCAACTTCTTTATCACTATAATTCAAACTTGCTACATATTACCATATGTGGCATCAGTGGATGTTCATCAATACTGTGTCAAGCTGTATCTTTTGTGATATATAAAATTTCATGGTTTTATAAAAAAAATAAAATGCAGTTATATGAATGTTTAATAGAATATAGCATAAGAATTTATGTATTATTAAACTGACAACTATTTAAGTTTATTTTTATTTTGAAATGTTTTCTTGTATCTTTTCAGAATTATTAGTGTCAAGCAGGCTAGGATCTAAAACAAGTAAGTGCATTTAATATTCATTTAAATGCAACTTTACTGTGTTCTCCATGTTATAAGTACCTATATATATATATATAACCTGCGCTCTGGGAAAACGACGCTTAATGCATGTGCAGTCTGCTTAGGCTTATCAGCGGCGACACTTGTCACTTTTATGTTTTCATTTAAAGAATCTCTTCTAAACAAAAATCTTGTCTAGGTGGAAAGAATCGTCCCTGATTAGGCTGTGCTGAATGCATACGCCACAAACCAATCAGGGACGACACTTTGTGCAAATGCATTAAGCCCTGTTTTCCCATAGTGTTATCTCACATATAACATTTTTACTGTTTGTATTGACTGCTCACTTATTACCAATATTCTGGTTTAATATAATAAGTGTCTGATTTTGAATAAACAATAATGAAAGATGTGTAATTTATGCTTTGGCTCAAGTTATTTATATATGATCTATAATCAATGTTGTTAAAAAATAAATACACAACAAATTATATTATAAATCATACAAACAGTTGTTAGGATGCAAATATATGACAATCTTAAATCATATTTAATTGTTATGACAAGATGCAGAAAAAGAGGATTCTGGTGGTTTTGCACGCAATACAACAAATCGTCGCAGCAACAGGGACAGTGCAATTCGTTCGTTGATACGAGCGTCATCGGGCGCAGTTCAACGCACCGTCAGGGGACCATTGGGTGAGAACTTTCTGAGGAATTCACAGGAAGACGTCAACAGCGATGGTTACACGCCAAAGTCTTCGCCAAGAAATAGTGCCGAGCCTTCACCGAGCATGCACAGGAAACACGTGAGAATGCTTTCATATACTAGTACATGTTGATTTTAATGGGATGTCGGATTCTGTGACATATAACAATTCTGCTAGCAATTCTTTGGTTATGTTTAGAAATGTATCCAAATTTAAGATTATGTTTTTCAAAGGCAAATTAAAATACGATGGTGCTGGTTATTTTTAAACTTTACGCACATGCATTAAGCCCGGTTTTCCCAGAGCGAGGCTCATTAACGATAGAGCTGCTCTGTTTCTAGGCCAGTGGTAACTACGGTGACAATGACCTGATGCCGCCCCCGTCGGCGCCGGGACGCAACAAGGCCAGGAAGGCGGTACACTCGGTCAGCAAGGAGAGCCTAGTGTCCGACAACAGGATCAGGTGGGGTACCTTAGTTACAACAAGATCAGGTTGGGAACCTTAGTAACAACAAGATCAGGTTGGGAACCTTAGTAACAACAAGATCAGGTTGGGTACGTTGGTCGCTCGTGTCTGACAACAGGATCAGGTGAGGTACCTTAGTCACTTGTGTCCAGACCGGGTACCTTGGTCGCTTGTGTCTTAGTGCAGTGCCTTTTGGCCATCCTCAGTTGACGAGCATATGAGCCGAACTGTGTGAAAACTGGGGTTAATGCATGTGCATTATTTGTTGTTCCAGATTAGCCAGTGCAGTCCGCACATGCTAATCAGTGACGACACTTTTCGCTTTAATGGAATTTTTTGTTTAAAGGAAGTTCTTTCTTAAATAAAATCCTTTTGAGGCAGAAAGTGTTGTCCCTGATTAGCCTGTGCTGACTTCACAGACTAATCTGAGATGACACTTTACAAATATGCATTATGCCCTGTTTTCCCAGAGCGTGGAGCATATACTTGAGAAAAAAATTACCTTGGGAGTCGGTCGGGTTATCCAAAAATATACATTTTTAAAGGATGGCCCTACTAATTTAATTCCATGCATTATAATATAAACGATTCAATGACTGTTATATTTGTATCAAAGTATAAATATAATAATTGGACATTCAAGAATGAGCTAAAAAATTGTTAAAAATGTAATAGTCAGTTCTTTAAAATGCTGAATTTTATTTATTCTGCCAATTTTATTTCAGTGTTGCCCGTCAAGTGTCAAGGTCAGAATCTGAACCAAACCTTGGTGAGATTGTCCAACCCAGCAAGACCACATTCATCTAGTGTGGCCCAAATAGTCTAGTGAACTATCGCCACTATCCAGCAGTGGCCATGACATCCTCATCACTACTATCAGATTCACTGAGACTCGTTCTGTGATAACTGGCCCTAATGCAAGTGCGTAAAGTGTTGTCCAAGACTAGCCTGTGCAGTTTGCACAGGCTTTGCAGTCTGCACAGGCTAATCATGAACAACACTTTCCGCTTTTATGGAATTTTTTGTTTAATTTAAGCCTCTTCTAAACGAAAATCCAGTTTAGGCGGAAACAGTAGGTGAACTGCTCAGCCTAATCTGGGAGGACACTTCATGCACATGCATTAAGCCCAGTTTTACTAAAGCCAAAACTACATTTTGCAGCACTGTGTCTGCTACATCTAAAATAGTGCCTGCTACAAAGTAAACTGTAACATGTAAATTAATTGTCATACTACAAATGTGTGACAGTGAAGGATGGTCGAACATGAAGAACTACTTCTACCTAGTGATTTAATTGTACATCCAGAACAGTTACTGTGGCTACATACTTCAGGAATGTGTCTGCTATATCTGAAACTGTGTCTTAAATATCTTAAACTGGTTATCATCACTGGTCCAGTGTCTTTCGAATTGTGTATGTTTGCACACATTCAGTAGCAGCAACAATATTTTGTGTTTGAAGCTTATTTGTAATTACCATCGGTATTCATCACTTGTTTAGCATGAAAGTCGCTTTTATGGAATTTTTCTTTTAAAGTAATTCTCTTCTCAATTAAAATCCAGTCTAGTTGAATAGTGTCATGCCAGATAAGCCTATGTGGACTGCACAGGTTAATCTTTGCTACTTTAATCACACGAATTAAGCCTTGTTTCCCCAGAGACTGTCTCCAATGTTGAACAGATACTTGTAGTCTCAAACTTAACTCTGATCATATAAGAATCATAGTGATGCCTAAAGGAACATAAATTTTGAATTTTTATTATTCTTAATTACTTTACATTTGAAATAAAAATCATTTGTCAAAGTCCTTTATTGTTATAGTGCAACCATTTACTTCTATTCAATGTTATATATAAATGTTATGCAAAGACATAGAAGAATAACCTTTTATATATTTTCTGTACCATTTATAGTAATCTTACATACCAGTAGTTACAAACTAATATTAACAATGCTGTATGCTTGTCCGTATTTATAATTATTTATATGAGCCTTGCTCTGTTAAAAAAGGGGTTTAATGCATGTGCATAAAGTGTCGTCCCAGATTGCAGACTGCACAGGCTAATCAAGGACGACACTTTCTGCCTCAACTAGATTTTTGTCACGAAGAGTCTTTCTTTAAACAAAAATACAATAAAAGTGGAAAGTGTCGTCTCTGATTAGCCTGTGCGGACAATCTGGGACGACATTTACGCACATGCATTAAACCCTTTTTCGAAGAGTGAGGCTCATATATAACATGCTAATGAGTCTTTTACATGGACATTTTGTACAAATACCATGTAGCTAATTAATAAAATGTTACTTCTGATTTGTCATTCAAAGCAAATCTTGACCCAAGCCAACAGTGTTCATATTTTTTGTATGTGTATGTTTTGCCTTGTTTTTTATAGAAAAATTGTTTCACATTTGTACAAACATTATACCTTGAACATACTTTTTACATTGGTTAACCCATTTATGCCTAGCGTCTAGAAAAAAGGCCTTGGCAAACAGCGTAGACCCAGATGAGACGCCGCATGATGCACACACACATTGCACTGTTTGCTTAAAGGAAAATCTGTGAGAAATATTCTAAATATAGAAATAAATATACTAAACATCTCTAATTTTGGAAATAAATTGATCCAATTTAGAAGGATGGGAGAGTTCACTCAGCAAAAATGGGTTTAATGTCGCGTTGAGAAGACCACCATTGTATATTTGTTAATTGTTTGACAGTCACATGTTTAATTATTACAATTGTAGGCATGAGTTTTTTATTAAAAACAAAATTGTTCACATTAAGTAAATAAAAGTAAAAACACTGCAAATTTCTGAATCATACATATGCGATTTGCAGGGGCGTCGGAAGCAAATTGACATTGGGGCGGCGGAGTGGATGGGTATGGGAGGGGGTATCCCCCTCCTGTTGGTGGGAGGCCTCCCCCTGAACATTTTTCAAATTTTAGCATCAAATGGCGCATTCTGGTGCGTTTTTATGCCTGATACCTGACCTTATACACGTCTATTGCAGGCATTCAGAATATCTGAATGACAAAAGTTGTGACAGAAAGACAGACGATGGAGAAGTGATCTCTATTATGTCACAGCTTCTTTGTAGCAGGCGACACAACAATAACATGTAACATCAATACTGATTAAACATATGCTAAAAGTCAAATTAAGATGCTAGTATTAAGTTTTATTTGATGTATTTTTATACATGTATGTACAGTCACAATATTACCATATTGCATGAAACATACTATAATATCACAGGACAATCAAATGTGAACGCTATCGCAATCAATTATGGTAATTTGTCGATATAGTTGTTTTTATGCCCCCTTGTTAAAAAAAAGGGGGTATATTGTTTTTGGCCTGTCTGTCTGTCTCTCATTCTGTCTGTCTGTCTGTCCAAAACTTTAAGAAATCTTAAAGTTTTGTCATAACTTTTGCAATATTGAAGATAGCAACTTCATATTTGGCATGCATGTGTATCTCATGGAGCCGCACATTTTGAGTGGTGAAAGGTCAAGGTCATCCTTCAAGGTCAAAGGTTAAAAAATTAAAAAATAAATAAAAATAAAAGCGGCACATTAGGGGGCATTGTGCTCCTGACAAACACATCTCTTGTTTGATTTTCACTCGTACCGGCAACCATACAGGTACCACAAGGTCATTTTTACATTGAATAATAAAAACTGGTCGGCAACCATATAGGTACCACAAGAATAAAGGGATAATCGTTATTAAAGAGACAGATCAATTAACAACATAATTACACGTACATTACCGCGGACGGGTGATGACGATCAACAATACACGTGTCATAACCGCGAAAGCGTGATAACCTTGCTTCGTTAGTAAAGATATTTTCAAATATACGGGTATTAAAATGAAATAAAAATGAAAAAAGGTCTTTGCCGAAATTTCATTTTTGCCGAAAATATTGGGGCGGCGACTGCCGCCCCAGCTCCGACGCCCCTGATTTGTGCATTAACTTGATATGACCTAATTTATGGAATAACAAAAAACTAAAAACACACCCATGTAATATATTGAGGTGCTATTTTGCTATTTTTCTAGTTGACCATTTATTGAATGCATCTACTGCTTTGATGTCTATGTATAACATCATTGTGTTTTGTATTTATATTTGTGTTATTCAATTTTGTACTCTCTCATTATGGAATAAAAAATGTGTAAAGTCTTTAGTTTAGTTTTGTTGGAGGGGACAGTAGGTTTGACCTCCCTACCATGGTCTGTCAGTTTGTCAGTACATCTGCAGACTGAAATACCTTTATAAGTACATAAGATATGATCATGAAATTGGGTATAAAGATAAAGAGTGACGACAGAATTATGCACAGTATTTTTTTCCATCTGAATCAAATGCCAGATGACAGTTACAAAAAAAAAGAACACTTAATACTTCAGTAACTAAAATGTCGTTCAAGATCTCATAATGAAACTTGGTATTCACATAACTGTTAATATAAAGGTAATTTTCCATCTTTATAAGCCTGCAAACGAAGTTTTAGTGTGGGTACATAGGAGTTCCTCTGTCGGTCAGTCAATTGGCATACAATGTTATAACTTTGTGGTGCGAACTGCTTGTACAAAAGATTGAATTGAAACTTAAAATATGTATGTAGTGTAGATGTGCACAATTTTCATGTGCAGTGATCCAATTATTTTGGAATTATGTGCCCTTGAACTTATATCCATCTGTCATATAAAATGTGTCAAGTTTGTGGATCGAACTACTTCTACATTTATATAGCAATTTAATTTAAACTTGAAAAAGTCATCACGGTGAAGTGAACATGTGCAAGAAACACTTCATGTGTAGTGATCTACTTATAACAGACTTTGAAATTGGTAATTCACATCGGCACAGCTGCCATGTCTGTGAAAAAATGCTGCAGGGATATTTCTCCGGTGTGTGACGAAGATTTAATTAATGGGAAAAACGGGCTTAATGCATGTCTGCTTAAGCTAATCAAGGACATACCTTAACGCCTACATTGGATTTTCGTTTAGAATGAACTTCCTTTAAACGAAAAATTCCATAAAAACGGAAAATGAGTCCCTGATTAGCCGGTGGAGACTGTACGGGCTAATCTGGCACAACACTTTACACACGGCTCATTTGTTGAAGCTCCTACATTGCTTGCAACAGAGTTAAAGGGTTATTTTATTTGTATTTTCATTCATGCTTAGTCAAATACATGTTCCTTTAAGTAATTTATTGTCACAGGGACATCAATGTAAGAAGCCACTCTTTCTGATATTTTTTTTTAATTCACCTTTGTTAGTTTTAGCAATTTTTAGTATCTATTGTTGAGTAGATGAACAAAGGTAATAACACACATCATACATAATTTTCATGTTGTACTGTGTTATACACAATTCTAGTGCATACATAAGATAGACCATGTTTTATTAATATTCCAAATCGTTATGTTACCAAAATATTACCATGAGTGGAAATACGATGGGAGTATATTTACCAGGTACTGGTATATACAGCATATAACACTAGTAAATTGTTCCAAGATAATTATCAGTCGAGTGGCTGGCATTATTAAACTACAGACCTGTACGAACATTTTGACATATAACACTTGCTGTTGAAAATCGTAGACCAGTTACTCCCTAAAATAAGCTAGTAATCTGGGCCCGTTTGCTACACTATAATTATATCTTATCACACAGTAGGTAGATACTCGAGTGTGATGTAAAATAGCGCAAGCCACGGGACTGGCGTTATATTCCCTTTATAATGTACCAAAGAGAACTTCAAATATACATTTACCTTATTTTATTTTTAACAAAAAAACAATAACAAATACTCCAAGGGGGATCCATATTCTGATTTCATATGACCCATAATAATGACATCTTCATACCATGTCATCTGTCACAAACATAGTTTTGGAACGATGTGAAAAATAGACACATGGCATGTTTATGCGCTCTGAACTTCTGTTGCTTTAAGACTGGTTTAAGTATATTGTGCTGTTATTTTATTGCCCCCCCCCCCCCNTTTTTGTAGTCTCTTTTGGGGATTCAACCAAATAGTGTTTGATAGTAACACCGCATCGAAATTTTGGAAATTGAGAAGAATAAATGGCATCGTTTTTATTGAAAATGAGCCTCGCTCTGGGAAAACTGAGCTAAATGCATGTGCGTTAAGTGTCGTCGTAGATTAGACTGTGTAGTCTGTGTTCTGGTTTCATTTAAATGTGTAGTGTCGTCACTGAATAACCTGTGCGATCTGCATAGGCTTATCTGGGAAGACATTTAAATATTATGCATTAAGCCCCGTTTTCTCAGAACGAGGCTCATATGTTGAACTAGCAAGTTAAAAGAAATCATTAAGGTGCTGCTGGTAAAAAGGTTAGTTAAAGATTCATTAAATTCGGAGTCAAAGTTGCTGACATTCAAATTGAGTTCATTTGAAGTATGTATCTTCAGTAAATCTAGCTTATATTGAATTTTTAAGTTTTGTTAACATTACTTTATGTTGACGTCATTAACAATAGTCTTCTTCTTCTTCTTCGTGATAACAGTACTCCACCATACTAGNACGTCAGTTTGAGTTTTTTCATCATGGGATTTGTAGAGATTTTGAAGGAAAGAGACTAGCTGAGTTTCACATGAGCGTTTAGATCTAAAACCATATTGCAAGTCATAGAGAATCTCATTGTTTTCCAAGTGGGTCATGACATTACTGGCAATAACATGTTCCATGATTTTACAACAAATACATGTTAAAGATATAGGCCTGTAGTTGATGGCATTATGTTTGTCGCCTTTTTTGAATACAGGGCATACATTTGCGTGTTTCCAGTCATTAGGGATTTTGCCGGATACTAGGGATTTATTATAAATGACTTTAAGAATTGGTGCAACCGTATCTTTGCATTCTTTAAGGACTCTACCATTAAGACTATCTGGGCCAGAAGCTTTATGTGGATTAATTTTGCCTAGCAATTTTACTATACCATTAGTGGTGATTTCAATGTCATGCATAAAGGGGTGTGGACTTGGTCCTTTATCAGGGATATCTTGTGTAGAGATAGGAGTGAATGCATTTTGGAATTGGTCATTAAGAATGTTTGCTTTAGATGTCGGGTCAGATTTTAATATACCATTTTCACGGAGTGGGGGAATGGAGGAGGAGTCTGATTTTTGTGATTTAATATATGAGAATAGGTTTTTGGGCAGTTTACTAGAACTTGGTTTATCTTGATCTGGTACGGGAATATCAAATATCATATTTTCAATATAGGACCAATATGCTTTCCTTTGTTCATTTTTAATTTCATATTTGAGTTGCCTAAGATGGTCAGATTTTCTTTCTTCTTTATAACGTTTGTTTAATTTATGCCTATACCTATTCATTTTCTTCCTAAGTGAGTCTGTAATCCAGGGTAATTTTTGTTTATATGTACTCATTTTGGAGGGAATATTTTTGGATATTGATTTTAATAGGTTTTCTTTGAAGTAATTCCAGAGGAAGTCTACATCTTTACCCTTGTGTTTCTCTGATATTTCATTATGTATTATGAGCAGATCTTCATTTATTGCCTCCCAATTTGCTTTAGAGAATTTGAATATTTTACGGGGAGCAGGTTTACATCTTCGAAGTGAGGTATTTATGACTGCCATGACAATATCCGGTGGTGCGCGCTGGCGCCATCTTCAAAAACCTTGAATATTTTCTTTCATAACTTATTTATTACCCGAATTATCTGTTTAAATTGTATTCAAATACATACAGGTTTGTCCTACATTGGTTGTCTGTCAAAGAAATTACTCTGGCACACTCATAATAGTGCTCTAAGATCCGACAAATACACTTGCAGTATATTCGGACTACTTCCGGTCAAAATATGTAAACATTGAAAACTGAAAAACCCAGGTACAGGTAGATTTATGTTTCTCTTGCTATACTTTAATCATTCCAGCTAGTGAGGTAATGCGAAATTAATGTTGATATAAAATTTAACACTTTACCACTCAGAAACGTACTTTGACGCGTCTGTAGTCTCTTATAAAATCGAATAAAATATTAGACCTTTCTTACTAAAATTCAAGTTTTAAAGGCTTCATTTCCAACCCTAAAGTACTGATGAGCATTAAACAGCATAAAACCTGAACAGACTGCGATTTACTCGCAGGCTGTTCTGCTTTTATGCTGGTTGCATATAACCATTTTCACTTTGCTTCTGAGTGGGAAAGGGTTAGTTTATTATGTCAACACAATAGATACAAACATTTCTGATTACAAAACAAACAGCACTAATAATAATGTATAACAGCACAGATGAAATCAAAACCAGAAAACAACAACAAATGCATATCTCGAAGGCAGCCTTTTTAATTGATAAAACAGTGAAAATATTTACACTTGGAATATTCCTACTGAGCGCCTCAATAAACACCCCCTGTACGTCGATAATCCAAACTGAGTCGGATAATTCAAACTGAAGAAAAAAAAGGCGACCTAAATAAAGACTCCAGTCATTTATTTCTAAGAACACGTGTATTTAAGGTAAGTTGTGACATAATAAACGTTTATTTTTGATAAAATATTATTTGTCGGATACAATGCGCTGATAAACTCATAACAATTAAAAACAATTACGTCAAAATAACATGAATATGTTTGAAAATCTGGAAAAAGTAAATGACATTGTCGAAAGTTTTAGGCCAAAAACAATTATAATCGAATGTTTTTAATGTTTTAATGCTTTGACTTATGTATTAACCTTTCATATATGTATGAACACAATTTGATTGATGTAAATGCTCGAAAACGCAATATATTCGTATTTGTTTGGGACAAGAATATACAAATAGGATAATGACCTAACTAGTGTATGGATAATTCCAAACAATGTTGAGTTTGGTTATTATCCACAGACATGTTCATATCAGTTTGGATTTATCCATAAACTTTTAAACCCGTCCTGCAAACACATGATTTTAACACAGAAACAAACTAGGTGTTAAAAGCAAAATTTTAATGGACATTCATGATATAATTTGGCATATCTCTGTTACAGTTTCGTTCGCTCTTTTGTCAATTAACGTGTAAATAATTCAACACATAGGCCGCATTTAATAAAAATTAGCATTTTCCGAAGACAAATTTATCGTTTTTTACTAGAAAACTATTAAATCGTTGCAAAACTCAAAACGCATGTGTGCGTCAGACATTCATTATCACATGTGTAGAACAACTACGTCCTTATAGTTACTAAATTATCAAAATTGAAAAAAATAATCAACTACCTTTCAGTTTCAGTTTCAGTTTCGGCCAACATTTTTTTCTTCAGTTTGAATTATCCAACTCAGTTTGGATTATCGACGTACAGGGGGTGATAACTAATATGTGTTATTTATATTTGTAAAACATACAATATGATGCAACAAACATGCAGGGTAATAAAAAGTAAAAAAGAACTTAAGGTACATGAACAGACTATGTGAAATAAATTTGAACCACGTTCTGGGAAAACCAGGCTTAATGCATGTGCGCAAAGTATTGTCCCAGATTACACTTTCCGCTTTCATGGACATTTTTCGTTAAAAGAAAGTCTTTTTAAACAAAAATCCAGTCCAGACGGAAAATGTTATCATACTTAACGATGATGCATTAAGCCCAATTTTCTCCGAGACTAACTTATTTAGATCTTATAAGTTTGACAGCAGATGCGAATAGCTTATAAATTTATTTAAAGCACATCACCTTTATATACCATTTAAGCACATCACCATATTCTTGTGCTGTATTTACATTTAAAGCACGTTGACATTTTATGTCACGTAACAATTAAAGCACATTAAATCATGTATAAATAAGAGAAAGAATAGAGAAGAGTACTTCCGTCATTTTTTAGCGCACTTTCTTTTAGATCAAATGAAAAATAAATATTAATAAATGTATGAGTTATTTACAAGTCATACACTTTCAAGCAAATCTTCATCCCTTAAACTTAATAATGAAGTACCCAGTATACAAAGTAATTTTACAATGATATCAGCCTCGTTCCGGGAAAACTGGGCTTCATGATTGTGTGTAAAGTGTAATCCCTTTGCAGTTCTCACAGGCTAATCAGGAACGACACTTTCCACCTTAACTGGATTTTCGCAATTAAGAGACTGAATGTAATCAAAACATTCTATAACGGCTGAAAGTGTCGTCCCTGATTAGCCTTTGTGGACTGCACATGCTTATCTTGGCCGACACTTAATTAACGCACATAAATTAAGCCCCGTTTTCTCAGAACCTTGTCCATATGCCCCCGCAAGCGTAGAGTCATCTTTAATAATATAACCATGTTGATTAACAAATGTAACGTATCCATATGATCTCACAAAATGCAATTTTACTCAAAATAAGAACACATACACTTTTTGAACAAACGCATTCGCATTACTACGCAGAGTTACACAATCTATTCAGAAGCATATGTATATATTAAACAATTCATGAAACATACTTGTAATGATTAAACGTTCACAATCGTCTTTCTTTTGGTTTCAATTAAAAACAAAAAACAAGTCTTACTCTCCCTTTACAACATTAGCCAAAATGCTAAACAGAATCATTTACTACAACCAGTTGTTCTTATAGCCCCATCACAAAGGCAAAATGAGAAGACTGTTGCCAAACTAAGATTAATTTGGCTACATATTTTTAAGCCTGCAAATAAAGGAATACATTAAATGAAAATAATTGTGTACAACACGTCTTCAATTACTCTTTACTGGACTGTTTGTGCTTTATAACGATCATATTGATCGTGAAAACACTGGTTACAAACCGCCTTGTTATATGTGCACTAGTTACAAGAACAAATAAGTATATAATTAATGTTGGTTTAAAATTAAGTTGATTATGTCAACAAAATATGTAATACAATTTCTGATTACAAAACAAACAGCACTTATAAAAATGCATCATAACACATATGAAATTAAAACAATAAAACAGCTACAAATGCATATCCCGAAGGCAGCCAGCCTTTTTAATGACACAACTATTAAAATATCTACACTTGAAATATTCCTACTGACAGTCTTAATAACTAATATTTGTAATATATGTCTTTAAAACATACAATATGTAACTATAACATACAGGGTAATAAAAAGTAAAAAAAGAACTTGAACATTCTATGTGAGATAAATTTGAACAACGTTCTGGGAAAGCAAGGCTTAATGCATGTGCGCAAAGTATTGTCCCAGATTACACTTTGCGCTTTCCTGCAAATGTTTCTTAAACAAAAATCCAGTCCAGACGGAAAATGTTGTCATACTTACGCTTATGCATTAAGCCAAATTTTCTTCGAGACTAACTCATTTAGATCTAATAAGTTTGACAGCAGATTAAAATAGTAAATGCATATATTTAAAACACGTGAACTTCAAATGACATTTAAGTTCATCACCATTTTCTGGTGCTGTATTTACATTTAACGGACGTTGACATTGTATGTCAGGTAACTATTTAAGGCTCATTAAATCATGTATAAGAGAAAGAATAGAGAAGAGTATCTCCGTCATTTTTTTAGTGCACTTCCTTTTAGATCAAATAAAACATTAATATTAATGAATTTATGAGTTATTTAATAGTCATACAGTTTCAAGCAAATCTTCATCCCTTCAACTTAAGAATGAAGTACCCAGTATACAAAGTAATTTTACAATGATATAAGCCTCGTCGCGGGATAACTGGGCTTTATGATTGTGCGTAAAGTGTCATCCCTGTGCAGTTCTCACAGGCTAATCAGGAACGACACTTTCTGCATAAACTGTTTTTTGTTGTTGTTTTTTTTGCCAAAAAGAGTCTTCCTTTAACCCAAACATTCCATAACAGCTGAAAGTGTCGTCAATGATAAGCCTGTGCGAACTTCACATGCTTATCTGGGCCGCCATTTACGCAGATAAATTAAGCCCCGTTTTCTCAGAGCCAGGCTTATATGCTTCCGCAACCGTAGAGTTCTGCATCTTTGATAATATAACCATGTTGATTAACAAATGTAACGTATCCATATGATCTCACAAAATGCAATTTTACTCAAAATAAGAACACATACACTTTTTGAACAAACGCATTCGCATTACTACGCAGAGTTACACAATCTATTCAGAAGCATTTGCATATATTAAACAATTCATGAAACATACTTGTAATGATTAAACGTTCACAATCGTCTTTCTTTTGGTTCCAATTAAAAACAAAAAACAAGTCTTACTCTCCCTTTACAACATTAGCCAAAATGCTAAACAGAATCATTTACTACAACCAGTTGTTCTTATAGCCCCATCACAAAGGCAAAAAGAGAAGACTGTTGCCAAACTAAGATTAATTTGGGTACATTTTTTAAGCCTGCAAATAAAGGAAAACATTAAATGAAAATAATTGTGTACAACAAGTCTTCAATTACTCTGTACTGGACTGTTTGTGCTTTATAACGATCATATTGATCGAGAAAACACTGTTTACACACCGCCTTGTTATATGTGCACTAATTACATGCCACCACCTTAGGTTGAATTACACTTATTCCAATTTTCATAAGGTTCCATTCTAAAATGGCCAACTTTCAAAGCATTTTTCTTGCCTTTCCTTTATATCAAAGTTTGCAAGACCGGTATCATTGTAAATATAAACAGAGTTTCGGAAGTGAAATTTCGACAAAAGCCCCGAACAAAAACGGGCCGTATAAACGCACCCTAGACGTTAGTCTTTCAACGTAGTCCGCAATTAAATGCACCAAAATGTTGCAGACACACATAGGATCCAGGGAATAATCACAAAAAGCACGGATGCGATGGTCAAATTGCTTTTAAACCTGAAGAGAAAAGGAACTCTTAGAAATAGGCACTACTTTCGAATGGGCCACGGAGGGATACAAACTGATTTAGATTTATGTAACCATTAACTGTTCACTGGTCACATCACACCATGTTATCGGTTCAACTTCCATTCCTCCTTGATGAACTGAAAATAAATAAAAAATACATTCAAATAATGAAAACGAGTTTGTCTGCAGTAATATTTTAGCATATGACTTGCGCCATGGGGAAATGGTTTTATGCCATATGACCAGCGTAGCTCCACATCATCCTGCGCAACCGCGCACTCTGGTATTGAGCTAGAATTTCTGCTATAAAGCCCCACAAGATTTCGTGGTCCCATAAGCTGAGATCGTAGCTCCTGATCAGACTGAGCAAGTGCAAAGGCTGGTCTGGAGCTAAGCTGGCCGCATATGGCATAAAACCCATTTCACCATGACGCGGGTCATATATATAGCTCGGCAAACATTAACCTGACCATGAACTGTATAAAAGAACAATAACAAATATCGTAGTGATACATATTTTAGTTGTGTACTCCACCAAGGGCGATCCCAAGCCAATCTAAAAAGGAGGAAGGTCGGGCGTAGGACAAGCTACCCTACCCGTCAAAAACCAACTTGCTACAAAAACACAAACAGCATAAAGACAGACATTCAGGATGTGGGGGAAGATTAACCTCAAGCTGAAGGGTGCATGACTTCCGCCAAGTTATTGTTGTTCTCGGGGCATGAGTAGATAGTTGCAGCACACCCACAGGGAGAAGCCCTGATGCATTCCAAGTCAGTACAGAGAGCGCTCATCGGGAAGGAGGCGCACGGATCACGGATCATGAAAACATCTTTCTTTACATAGAAAAAAAGAGGATCACCGTGGAGATAATCAAGTGTTACGCCCCGACGAACGACGGTGAAGTGGACGAGAAGGAAAACTTTTACCACAGACTGTCAACCATCCTACAAGAAAGACAAAAGAGGCACATCATCATTCAAATGGTTGACGTCAACGCCAAGATCAACAATACATGATATGAGGAGATAATTGGGAAGCAAAGGCTAGACGAGATGAACGTCACCGTTTAGAGATTCGCCGGCCTGTGCGCCACAAGTTATTTGGTAATCAGAGAAGGTGTTTTCCACCACAGAAGGATACACAAGGCAACTTGGATGGAGGCCGGAGCAGACGTTGCTTCAGACCATCATCTATTTGTAGCCCGATTGAAAATGAAACTTACGAAGAATTAGATAGGGGGAGGAGTCCAGCCAAATCGACCGTTACAGCACCGCTGTAAAAGATTCAAGGTCACTCTCTCCAAAATGTTCCAGGTCCTAGAGAAGCTCCTAGAAGAAGAAACGATAGAGCAGAAGTTGAAGAACGTGAACGAAGTAGTGACCTCAACATTCGAAGAGGTACTGGGCCCCAAGGCCTACACCCACAAGGACTGAATATCATCAGAGAAGCTACAGAAATATCAGACAATATCACCAACGAAGAATTGGGGAGAAGAACAAAGCAGCAGCCCATTGAAGGAGACTTTTTTTAAAGGCGTTCGCTCTGACCCAAGTCGCATGGCCGGTGCTGCTCGGCAGCCTATGTCCCAGACGGAGCTACATGCAAAGATAAGATAGGATGATTGGAATCAAACAAAACAGAAATAATCATATCCAATTACAAAACTGTAGTGTAAACATGAAACTTGTGAAACATGTACATTAACATAAATCAAAGTGTGCAAACAAGAAGCAATTCAAGCAGGACATTAAGCTTCAATAATTCACACGTTCCAGGTAACTTTTTGCGAGCCTAACACTGAACCACAAATAATTGGTGAATGGCACAGACCTTCTCCACACGTTTTCGGTACTCAGCCTCGGGCTCGGTCTCGTTTTCAGGTGGCATCTGTTTCTCGTCTCGCTCAATCAGGATCTTGAGATCATTCATGTCCATGATCTCAATGGGATCGATCTTGCTCTTGTTGATCAGACTCACCAGGTACTCCTTGTAGTGGTTACTGAAACAGACAAGTTATACTTAAGTGTACTCCTTGTAGTTGTTACTGTAACAGACAAGGTATACTACAGTGTACTCCTTGTATTGGTTAATGTAACAAGCAAGTTATACTTAAGTGTACTCCTTGTAGTTTTTACTGTAACAGACAAGGTATACTACAGTGTACTCCTTGTATTGGTTACTGTTTAAGGCAAGGTATACTACAGTGTACTCCTTGAAGTGGTATCGTAACGGGCACAATTTCATATCATAAACTAGATTCCTGTGGAAATCCTATCAAGCCAATTGTCAATAATCCTTATAAGTAATTCTATGCAAATTGCCAATGCACAATTTGATATCATAAACTAGATGCATGTTTGCAAAGTATGACTTTGACCTTTAAAGTTTCTTACTCAAACACGGATGTTACATCGATACATCCTCTTCTCATGGTGACATATTATGTCATTTATTTTAAAATTGCATTATGAGTAATTTACTAACAGTCTGGAAAGCTGTTATAAGAACAAATTTGACCTCGAAGTGTTACCCAGACCTTTAAAATAAATTTGGACGTGAAACACGCCATATCCTCAGGATGGTCAATTGAGGAAATGATGAATGACACAGTAACATTTCATTCAAGATTACAACAAATCTGACTTTGACATCTAAGGGTGACCTTGATCATTGATGTTCAGACACACAAAAAGACAGACATACAGACAAACCAACAAACAGACAGACAGACAGACAGACAGACAGACATAATTTTATCACATGCCATACCCTGTTTCCCATGTAATATAACCATAACATATATTTTTATATTACACACCTGTAATATACTTTTTAAGCGTTTTCATTGGCTTAGTTTTCGTTTATTGACCAATCGCATTTTGTTATTTTGTTGAAATGACGTTGCAACGTCAAATGACGTCACGAAATGTTAACAGCATTTCTGGATTTATCATGTTTGCGTAAATATTTATTTAATTTGCTCATTTAAAAGCATGTGATAAAAAAGATCTGACACTCGTTGTAATATCATACCATATTTTATTAAACACGTCCAGGAAATTCGTTCGTAAGCTCGCCAAAGGCTCGCTCACTAACAAAATTCCTGAACTGGTTTAATATAATATGGTATGATATGACAACTAATGACAGATCCTATATATATCATGCAATCAAAGCATCATAATATTCAGAGTGAATAAACTCTTAGAAATTATTTAAAAAGTGGTTTTAAAAGATGCTGGATGCAATAAACGAATGCAATGAATCAGGTCTATGTCAAGATAAAAATGAGATCAGATTATGTGAGCGTGCTTAGTGTTGGATGAACGAATCAAAGCTTTTTAATGAGTAGTATTTATGTTAATGAACAGTCAATTTGGTTAAACTAAGATTGTTGACTTTATGAATAAGTCTACAAGTAGGTCAATTTCAAGGTCATAGTGAGGTCAGCGGATGTGGATTAGTTGAGAGTGTTTCATAGATGACATCCATTCAGGTAAAAGGTTTGTATCAAGCAGTCTTGATGTTAGACAGAAAGTGTGAATTTTGAATTAACCAAGAATTTGATCAATGTCACCCTCAAAATGACGTGTGTGTATGTGTGTGTATTGAGAGTGTTCAATATAACATCCATGAAAATATAAAAGCATAGTAGCAAATGTTTTTGATACAAGAAACGTGTTATCGAGGGATAGCTTCGAACAGAAGCACGGGTACAATAATGGACATTCCAATCGCTGTATACCCCTTGAGGTCAGTAGATTTTAGGGGCATTAAAACAATTGCATACGTTTTCTTATCCAGCCTTCAATGTGCAATTGTATTAAGTGTTTGATTGGAGCATAGCAGAAGAGCTTCGGTTGATAGTCTGACCTGCATAGTCCCGCCATGCCTGGTGATGTATCGTGGCCACATGCCTCATCCTTCTTCTGAACTCCACTCTCTTTCTGCTCCATCACAAAGCAGTGAGCCAGGTCAGCCTGCGTCTCAGGGGGATCTGTGTTGAACGCAACATTGTGGTTCTAGGAAATACACAGCAGATTATAGTTCAGGACATGTGTTAAGAAGAATATTATGGTACAAAGAGCCGTTGTAAAAAATGTATTACCACGACTTGAAGCAGAGTCGTCTCTGTGTAACTGACCTTTGATTTCTTGATCTCAAAACGCTAGCAGTATAACGTATGAATCATAATTAATGGTAAATGCGCACTTTGTTAGATAATCTTTTATTTAGATTAAAAGGGGCATAGCAAAAGCGAAGCAAATAAAGAACAATATTTTCAATAAAAACCAGTCATTATATTGTGGCAAATGTAGCACCAAGTTGTTCGGCGCCAACTTTAATACCTTAAGTAGTTTCTGCAGCTGTGGTACACCGTTGTCACGGAGATAGTAGAAGCAATCGCGCGGGTGATGGCAGTGTAGGCCCATCTCTTGGCATAACTTCAGCAACTTGCAAGTCTAGCAATACACATGGTAATACTTTGTTGAAAATTGGGAATAAGGTGTCAAATATGAAAGCGTAACACAACTATATGCATACCGATGCATAGTTTCAGTCTACAGATGGGTACGTGGGGAACAGCTTTCCTATGACTTTGAACGGGAAGCACACATTTATAACGAGTTATGTATAGTTTCAGTCTAAAAGTGTCACATGTTTGGGGAACATTAAGAAAATGTTGGTCTTAGGTAAACTGAATACATTTAAACGTTTTTGTCAGGCCACCAAGTGAAAAAAAAACAACAACAGTAAAGCAGTAAAGACCTACCCCGTCCTTGTGGAAAGCCTGCTGGCAGCCAATACAGAACTGGAATCCACACTGGGGGCAGGTGAAGTGCATGCAGCCACCCTTGGCCAGACTGTACCGCATCTTGCAGCCGGGGCAGTCTACACAAACACAGATACACTTGTAACTTCAGAACGAAACATATGCAAGATGAGAGAATATATAATTAAAATTATCAAGATGAAGAATCAAACAATTTCTGCATTTATAGCTGTTTCATAAAAAGAAAATGTAATTTTTGCTAAAAAACAATTCATAACTCTGGTTTCATAGAAACATGCAAACCAAAGTTCAAAGGAGTGCATGTTCACATGCTGGTTGATATGTTTTGCAAAGTTTCATCCCTCTAGCAGTTATCTTTTTAAAAACGTGCGCGACTCAAAAACATGTGACAGATGGACGGAAGGACAAAAAGACAAAATATATATCAATGACAGACGAACAGACTATGGCAAATAAGAAAGTGTGGAAGGGGGGGGGGGTAAATAATTAAAGAGGGGTTACCACCTAGAATAAATATTTTGTCAATCACGGAAACTGACAAACACCACATTAACCCTTTTACCACATCTATGAGCCTGGACAGTCTAAGCAGAAAAGAAACATGTAAAACATACGAATGAAACAAATGCAAGGTGAATAGGAATATATTTTTAAAAGCAAAATTATCAATTTGAAAAATCAGATAATTTTTGCAGTTCGTGTGGTTTCAATTTTTTCGTTGACATTCAATCTAGTGGATTTGTAAAATCAGGCATATTAGTCGGATCTTAAATTCGTAGATTTCTATTTATGGATAAAACTTGAAAACAATTGTCGATGTGATGTGATTTTTTTGGACGCCCAATTAAAATACCAGGATGTAATTGAATAAAAGTCCAACGGCCATTGGAACATGAAACTAAAGTACAATCCATGCGTGAGGAAAGATCCACGAACTGACGCACGAGCTGATGCGCTACCACTGGGACATCCTCGGACTAGCCGAGGTCAGCTGGATAGATTTCGGAGAAGTATCAACAGACGAAGCGGGGAGTATTCCAAACATCGCCACAAGGTAATTTTGATCGCTAGATAAGAGTCAGTCAGCAGCGTCATCACACCAGCATGCAGTAGTATAACCTCCATCCGTATCAGACATCGACTACGACGAGGATATTGACACGACTTATGAAGAGTAAGAGCACGTCATAGCCAAGGTCCCGACGAAAGACATCATCATTGTCCAAGTCATCTGAAACGCCAAGGTTGGATCAGACGTTAACCGACTGGTCAGGGACAGTAGGTAGATTTTTGAAAGATGAGATTAATTACAGCGGGCTGAGACTTCTCAAGTTCGTCAGAAGCCACCTATTCATGCCGTCATTGGTAGAACAAGTTCTAGGTAGAGAGAGAATAAAGAACGAGCAATGGGTGTCGACAGAGATCATGGAACTTTGCAAAAACAGAACAGAGCTGAGGAATGAGAAATACACCAGCCTAAACTCTAAGACAGAATACCAGAAAGCGAACGGGGAAATGAGGCAGAAGATGAAGGAGGTCAAGGAGGAGTGGATTGGAAGCAATTTACCGACATTCACCTTGAGATGACCACAGGCAACACCCTTAAGACCCTCACGAAGACAAGTTATCCCAATGCAATTGTTATTTTGTATATAATATCTACAAAATGAATAAACATATTATTGTTGTTATTTTGACGCATGTGTATTGTGTGTTTATTTTTGCTTAATAGTTTTTTTAACGATGGGCTGTATATGCTTTAGTCGCAAATGATCTATCTGTTCTGTTCTGATCTGTTATAGCAGACGCTGACCAGAACCTCATGACTAAGATTTCCGCAGTCTTGAACAGGTGGGCCGAATAATGCAGCGACCTCCTTACAACCTGCTTCAATCAGACTTAAGTCTTCTTCAGAACGATCCTAGACCGGCAGCCATCGACGAAAGTCCGTCCATACCATAAGCAGTGGTGGAGGAGATAGTGCAAAGTCTGAACGCAGTCTCCGGGAGTGGACAACATGCCTTCCGAGCTGATTAAGAAAGGAGAAGAGGCAACAACTGCATCTTTGACGGCAATTTGCCACGAGATCTGGTAGGAGAAGACTTAGACCCAGTCTCTTCTCATAACCTAAAAGGGCAACTTCAAGCTGTGCGATATTTACGCATCATCAGCCCTCATTCGCCATCCCAGCAAAGTTATGCGGCACATCATCATCAACCGACTTAAAAATAAGGCTGATGAACTGCTGGCGGAAAAGCAGGCTGGGTACAGAGCTGGTCGGAGCAACGTGTAACAAATCTTAAACTGCAAAGTCATCACTGAGAAACACCTGCATCACCAACGTGAGCTCTTACACAACTTTATCGACATTAAGAAAGCTTTCGACCGCGAGTGGTATGATGTCCTATGGCAGGTTTTGAGAGGATTCGACATTGGCGACGGGATGGTGCAAGTCTACGGAAACAACAGCAGCGCACTAAATATCAATGGGCAGATGGTTGAATTATGCAGGACATAAGGGATCCCGTAAGGGATGCTTGCTCTCCCCGTTCTGTTTAACCTTTCTCTTGAGAATAGAATGCAGAAGACGCTCCAAGACCACCACACCTCCTTTTCTATTAATGGTAGACCCAACTCCAACTTGAGATTCTTTGATGACCTCATGGTTGGCACCTGCAGTGAACAAGACCTAACCAACATTCTCTATGAAAGAGCAGGATCACACAGGATAGAGGTCGGCAAGGAGAAGTCAAAGATCATGGTGATCAGCACGAACACAACCAGTGCAAACATCACCATGAACGGCGGGAAGCTGTAAAAAGTGACGAGCTTCAAGTTCTTGGGAGCATCCCAGTCCTAGGATTGTACCTATACCGCTGAGAATTGTCATGTCGACCGCGGCGATAATTCCTTCGTAGTATCCATCCTGCAGTACGGCTGCGAGGCGATTGGACACTTCACGCGGACACAAAACGCAGGATAAGGCATTGAAGTGTGAACAAAGACCACTCCCATCTCCCACATAGAGCCCAAGGCAAACGAGCACGTTTGCAACTGCAGCTCTTGGTGGCCCATAACAACCCCTCCTTGCGACTATCAAACGACAAAAGCTGTCTTGGTTTGGACATTTCAACAGGCACGACTCTCTGTGCAGGACCATGATCGCAAGGTCGCCGTCGAGGCCGTCAGAAAAAAAGCTGGATGGAAAAGGTGAAAGAATAGAGGTCCCTCCCTTTTTATGCGCTACTCACAGAAGCAGACAAAAGACCTGACTGGCGGAGGATCTCTGAATCGTCGTTCCTTATCCCCCCCCCCAAAAAAAAAAGGTCAGTCAGGTCAAGGGATTGATGATGATGATGTGAATGTGAATCCAGAGGGGTAAGACATGTACTGATAATTCGAAACTGGTTACCCCTGACTTTCATATATTTCGGATATATGACTTAAGACATAAACTTTCATTGAGCATTTGAATTCGCGGGTGAGTGGACCCACAACAATCCACGAAATAAAGTCTGACCAAATTATATTGGTTCACCATAAATAATGACACTCCTGAAAAATTATCAGGAAAGAAATGCTTGTAAATATCCTCAAGTCTTTTATATAAGGCACGTCACTAATTGCCTATACAATACACCTCAAAACATAAAGAACAACATTGTACATAAACTAGAAATATATCCTTTGGACTGGATGCCTCTACATTCTGCTCCTATCTGAAAACTCTACTTACCGGTTTGTTGAAAAAAAACTGAAACAAAATACGAGAGAGTAAACTTTCAAACGTTGGTATTTAAAATGTTTGTAAAGTTTCAGTACTCTAGCAGCAAAACATTTTAACTACATGCAACACAAGTTAAACTAACCATGTATCACTAGGAAACGAAGTCCCCCAAGTTAGGTTGTTGTGTGAAAACTTTACTTATATCATAAACAACTAACTAAAATATAGAGTCGCGCAAGTTCACACACATGGGTGCAAAGTTTGAGCCTCCTAGCAGCAATAATTTTATGATTACAAAGCACACAAGTTGAAAAGGGTAATTTCTGCTCTAAAAGGAATCGTAACTCCGCTTCTGCAGAAACTATATGAAGTCGCGCTCGTTCACATGCTGTTATTATGTATGTAAAGTTCCTTCCATCTAGAAGCAATATTTCTTTAGTTATGCCTTCAAAAAGGCTTGAGTCTATAGGGTACAAATGCTCTGACATTCCACTTTTGTCTCAAAACTCCACTTTGTAACTTTTTGCCTCTAAGTGTGACCTAGACCTTTAACGTATTGAGACCAGTGTTACATGTCACATATTTTCTAATGATGTTTCACTTCTTTATATTGTATTTGGGACACGTTATTCCCAAATCCATAAAAAATGTCAATGTTATATAAAGACAGGAATTTTCATAGTCAATTTGAGGTAGGGTGACGGGTGTTACACATGACACGATGTCTTATGATAGTTGACATTTGTGCCAAGTTATTACAAAATGCATCAATAAAAAGCAAAATTATAGCATAGAAATGAAGTTTCGATAGAAGCACATATCTATAGGAAACGAAGACCCACAGGACACACCGACTGACGGACAGTACAATTTCTTCGAAGGTGAACATACAATTTTTTTGTATATGAAAAAGGAGCAACAACTTTTAATTGTGTTGACAACATAAACACAAGAAAAAAATACTCGGGTTGTGTCAAAACCATTTAAACAAAAATAGAAAATAAGCGCAATTTCATACGATGGTTAATATGTTTATACGTTTAATCCCTCTAGCAACAACACTTTCTGAGTATCGAGCGACACAAGTAAAAAAGTGATGTGTTTGCTAAAAACAAGCGAAACTCTAGTTATGTAGGCTCATTCAAACCAACTATCCAAGGAGTTTATGTAGCAGCAATCTGTTAATTTATACGCAACACATGGACGAAAGGACAGAAAAACAGAAGGTTGGAAGGACGGACGAACGGACCACATCTGATAGTGGGGGCATAAACTGATCAAGGGGTTACCACTTAGCATGAATAGTTTGTCAAACACTGAAACTGCAAACACCTGTTCAAAGACATTAATATTTACCGATGCCGTTTTCCTCTAGATAGAGTTGCACGCCCTTGCTCTGTATCTCGGGGTCGTTGTCAATCTTCCACTGAGTGAACTGCTCACAAGTCAGGCCTCGATGCTGGTCCTCCCACTAATATCATAGGCACAACACTTAATACAGAAAGTATAATTATTGCAAACATCATTGCAATACATTCAATTTCAATTATAAACATCATTTTGAGTGTATTAAACAAAAACATATATAGAATAGTGTAACAACCAGAGGGTCATGCTGGCCTTTACACGCTTTCCTGAGTTTACGGACACCAATTGTTGAAGACATGACCTGGTGATCTACTCCTTGACCACACTGGACCCAGATTCAAACATGGTCTTCCTATTCTCAAGGTAAACATTCTGAATGCGGCCTCTGGAGTGGTAACAAGGTTTTTCTACGATTTGACCTGGAGACCTATTTTTGACACACTTGATCCAGATTTTAACTCAGCCTGGAAATTGTCAACACATGATTCTGATCATCAATATTGAGTCATTTCTGTGGCCTCTAGAGTGCTTACAAAGTTTTTCTAAGATTTCACCCGGTGACCTAGTTTTGCATGCACGTTACCCAAATTCAAACTTGACCTAGATATTATCTTTATCAATATTCTTATCAAGTTTCATTAAAATTGAGTCGTACATGTGGCATCTATAGTAGTAACACGTGTTTTTTCAAGCTTTGACCTGGTGACCTAGTTTTGGACGCATCCGACCACAATTTGAAATCGGCCCAAATAATTTAAACATTCTGCCAAAGTTTCATGAAGATCGAATCAACACGTGGCCTTAAGAGTGGTACCTGTAAATTGATTTGATCTGGTGACCTTGTTTTTGGACGCATATGACCCAGATTCGAACTGAGCCTAGGTATTGTACAGATAAACATTCTGACTAAGTTCCATCAAGATTGTGTCACAATTGCGACCTTTAGTGGGGTAACAAGATGTTTCTAAGACATGACCAGGTGACCTAGATTTTGGACACCTGACCCAGATTCGAACTCGAATAAGATATTTTCTGGATAAACATTCTGACCAAATGCCATCAATATTGGATGAAAAATATTGCCTCTAAAATGGTTACGAGCTAAAAGTTGAAGACGCACAACTCACGACGCACACATTTGTAGCGACCAGGTTAGATAAAAAAATATGTTTGAATAACTTACGTACTGGTTCTGCGATGCTTGTGAACAAGTATTCGGACAGTGAGTCAGTTACCTTCTTTTTGCACTTAAAGCAGGTCTTTTCTTCGCATGGGGGACACGTCATCTCTATCTGATCGGGCTGGTCCCAAATAAACCCAGTTACACACTGTAATTTAAGACAAATAATGCTGTCAAGGCTTTCCAGCATCTAGCAATTTACACAAAAGGCAATTTTGGCAAAGTAGATGTAACTCTAATGCTGAATTAAACTCAAACATACAGTCAAACACAAACACAAAAGTAGTTTTGATACTTAGGACATTTGACCTCCGAGAAAGAGCTTGATCATTGACAGACTGAAAGGACCAAGTTATTCTTATAAAGATCCCCTACCAACTTATAGTAAAGATATTATTTAAATATTAAATTTACTTCTTCGAATTATAGACCTCAAAAATCGCTTCACAGCTTGTTTATGATGATAAAATGTTAACTTCCATAAAACCTACATAACACATCGATCATTTCAATATATTTCCTATAAATAAATCAGTCACAACTACCTCATTTAAGTCATATAACATTAGAAAAGACATAATTTGACTAATGAATTAATTTGTTTTCTCAACTTGTTGAACGTACATGAGCACACCAGCGGAAGTTTGGGTCTTTCTGAAGGTGCCAGTCTCGGAGTTTGGTCTCAAATATCTCAAATGTTTCCTTGGGTAACATATTTTGCAGCTGAATATGAATTATAACACACTGTTAGCATCCGGTCTTAAAGAAAAATAGAAGCTGGTGGTATTCTGTATGCTTTGTTGTTAGTTGTAATATGATAGGTGTAGTCAATAAACATGTAAGATATTCAAACAAGGTTGGGTATTGGGTATTAACCAGATCCCGAAGGCAAGACACGAGCAACAGTGGAAAAGTGTCCCCTAGTAAACAGAGGTTCAAATGTTCAAATCCCTACTTTTGCCGCATGCAGCTTAAGTTGTATTGAAGCTAAACGCTAAGAAGTGTAATGTCGTAAAAACCAACAACAAGACTGAAGATATATTGAAGATTGAAATCAAAGGAATAGAAGAGGTTAATATTAAACATCTGGCAAGCCGGCGACATCGACAGAAAGACGAAATCATCAACGTTGAAGAGCCTTGTCTTGTATGGGAGTGAAACATAAACACTTACACAGGGCGAAGAAGAGAAACTAATTACATTCCAGATCAAGTGTCAGAGCAGGATCTTCAAAATCCATCGGCAAAAGCACGTCTTGAACTGTTTAAGAGATGGCAGAAGCAGAAAAGATAAGCCATAAATTGAGAAGGAGGTATCGGATTGGACTTGTCTGAGAAAAGATTCAACATTATTTGTCCCTCGGGTTGACACAGGGAGGATGAAGGAAAATACGCCAATCCAAAAGTACTTGGCGGTGCATGGTGAAACTGGAACGGAACGGTGCAGACTGGAACGCATTGATGTCAGCACGACGTGCAGCTGCAAACCGACCTCAATGAGCCTATATGCCTTCTGGCACAAAGAGAGTTCAAATTAAACATTATTTTGTTATTACAAACGTGTTAAAATGGGGTCTTTGAAACTTGTTTTGGAAATCTAACTATACAGCTTTCATTTGCTGTGAAAAATGAAATTCCAATCTTGATAACACAATAGATACCAGTATGTGTCTTAACAGTATAACTATTGATTCGATAACGAATAACAATTATGATGAAATCGCATTTTGTATTCTGTACATTAATGTTGCATTTCTGTCTCAAATATATTATCAAACAATTCAACACAGTATAACAGATATATATATTTTTTGAGACCTAGATATTTTCCACTTTAAACTCACATTCTTAAGCAACCCCAATAATTACCATCGGGTTAAGCAACTCGAAGTAGGCAGACGACAACTGCTCGTCCTCCAGACTGGGACGTTTGCACTGCGGACAGTTCCAGTTGCGTACATGGTGTTCGCGTATTGTCACCTCAAAGAACTTCTTCACGCAAACCTGGCATAGGTTACAGTTGCATGTGCCAAGCTTCACGATCTTTTATCATCAAAGGAAATGTACCCTTGTTAGTGATGTTACATTTTTATCAAAGGTATGTTTAATGGTGGTGTTTGTTATGAATGTAACGAGTACAATACTTGACATTAAACCTTGTATTCATTAAATTAACAAATTACGATTAATTATTCCAAATGGATTGTTTTTTGTTGTGCTTTTATATCAATGAGCGTTACACGAGTAGTAGGTTGATCAAGTGTAACTTAAAATCTAAAAACATGTATGATAAGAATAAACGTTATTAACAAAATTATATTGGAAGATCAACAAAATATTTACACATATTCAAACAAATATAAAAACATAACAGGAAAAGATTCACGCATCACACACACGTGCATTGAATATAATTAACCAACCGTGCAAATAAATGCAATTTAACATCACCTTTGACATGGGATAGAGGCAGAAGCACAGCTCACACTCCTGGTTGAGATACACGAGCGAGCTGCGGTGGTCCCCACAGTTGCGCACGGCATCGATGATGTCCTCAAGCGTCCAGGTCTGAGTGTCGTCATCCTCCTTGAAGTCCTCGTCCAGTATCCGGATCACCATCTCGGCACGACTCAAGCTCTGCATCTTTCCCTCGATGAAAATCTCGTGAATGCGTTTCTGGAATATTTTGATATGGTTAAATAAATGGATTATACAAATGCATGCATTCTTTCTGCAACAATTTAAAGCATGTTGACTCTACTGAAGGAAGTAACATAGTACAGAAAGATATTTAGTTAATCCAGGAAAAGTATAGATAATAAAGAAAATCCAAGTAAACTGATAATGATGTATTGTTCTACTGTCAAGAAAAGGCGAAACAGCTTCATACAAAAATATGCTTTCTGGAAAACATAATTTATTCTGAGGTGTATATTTTGTATCACAGTATCTTTGGGATAGTAAGGTCGATCGCCATTTTACGAACAACGTTGATAAAAATATCTCCTTATTTTAAAGTATGTTTTCACTCCCAAATAATCCTTCTTCGTCTAATTAGACTGTTGACGTTTATTCTTTAATTATTCTCTTTCTTACTAGTGTGTCCTTTCCCATCTCGAGTTGTTTATGCATATTTGTGAATTTATAATTCAAAGTGCTAATCGGCAAGTTCCAAGTTATTTTCAACTCTTGATTTAACAAGTTTATTAATTTATGTTAGTGTGAAGGGAAATTGCGCGAATAAGCTTGCACAGTAAAAAGTCTAAGACCATTTTTTTTCATGTTAACATAAAGTTATTACTGTCAAATATATATACCGGTACTTATGGTTGGAAGCTTTAAAAATAGTATTCGTATCAAAATAACATAGAAAAGTGTAATCAAATAGTCAGTATTTAAAAAACATTTTTCTAGGTCCCCAACTTAAAGATAACAAGGTTAGAATGTTTTTCTGAAACATAAGAAATAGTGTGATTAGAAGATAAAAGTTCTACTTCTTTAGGTAGTTCCTTGTTCTTCACAAGTCTCTGAAAGTCGTCACATCGGATCACGCTGTAAGAGATACTATTTGTCTGGTTTCCTGCTCCAAACAGTGCTTCGAGACCGGCTGAAATATATCAAACAGCACTCATTACAACTTTTAATATTTTAGGCAAAAGCATCTATGGGACTGTGACAGAATCTTTCAAACCAACTAATGACATTGGCATGTTTAGTCAAGGATGTTCGATGAGAGAAGTACTTGTCATCAACAAGTTTTATGATCATATTTGTCAATACCTACAAGGGAGAGGATACCAGTGTGCACCTCGACAATTTAGTACACCATGCACATTAACCATCGAGAGAAGTGTGTACCTTATAAATTGGGAAGAATGTGCACCTGAACAGTTGAGAATAGTGGGCACATCAACAGTTGAAAACACTGTGCACCTTAACAGATGAGAACAATGTGAAAATTAAAATCTTAAAAATGAGAACAGTTTTCACCTTAATAATTGAAAACAATGTGCACACAAACAATTGGGAAGTATGTGCCCCATTTACAACTGACTATAGTAAGCACCTTAAAGGATAAAATGTACGAAGCATGTGAAACGATTTTATCTTAAAACGAATGTAATTGAAAGGTTGTTTATTGTATTTCTAATTAGACAACATTTGAAGTATATTTCTTGTTCAACTATAAACATTAATTTTACACAGGAAATATTAATGTAAGTGACCATATGCACGTTGGCTTCTAATATGATCCAGCTTAAATCATGGCAAAAAATAATAAGATTACATTTTAAACAAGAGGAAAGTCACAGACAAAATAGTAGTGACCTAGTGGAAATACGCGTCGGAATAAGAGCAGGATCCCAATAAGTTTCATTAACATAGCTTTAGTGCTTTTGATGTACGGCAGGGTTCAGATTTTATATTATTTTTGAATGTTTAGCAAACACAATTTCGTAATAACAAAATAAAACAATATATAACGTGCATATTCACTATATGGCCCAATATCACATAAATCAATAACGATTAAGTACTTTCTGACTCGTCGCAGGATTCAGATTGTATTAACCTCTTTTTTTCTTTAATCATAGCAATATCTATTGCCTGATATTACAACTGAAATAATGTGCATATTACACATACTGACTATCTACATCCTAAGTTTCATCAATTTAGCTTAAGTACTTTTGAGCTATCACTGAATCCTGATTGTTTTTACGGATGGACGGATGGGTGGACTGGCCTACTGAAATAACGTTCGAATCCCTTTTTAACCCTCAATCTTCATACTGAGTTGTATCAACTAAGCTTAAGTATTTGTTTAGGTGTCTCAGGGGCCAAATATTTGGACAGACTTGAGGTAAACATTTAGCCCGCTCAATTTACATCGGAAGGGGGCTAACACATGTGAAGAAAGCAAGGGCATACTATTTATTAGAATTTCTCCTTTTGCAATCTGATCAGAAAGTTTTGACGGTCCAACAGCGGCCATCGCGTCTGTGTTACAATCGCTCACGTCGTCGCAGGGAATAATATCATATTCATCAATATCATATTCATCATATAGGAATGCTTCTGCACTACTAGCGCTCCCTTGGGTGGCGAGCAAATCATTACATTCTAGTGAAAAGATGGCAGCTTTGTGCTGTGTCGTCTTGGAAGAAGCGCTCTGGTGTGTGGATTGTTCAGGGAATCTCAATATCAGCCCATGCTGTTTGTTCCAATTACAGTACTCATCAATTGCTTCTTTTATCTCAAGGTAAACCTTAAAAGTAATACAGTATTTAGATTATACAGAAATTTATTTTGTTGATATCAAATATAAATGCTGAAAAATTGTTTAGAAAATTGATGTATTCCATTCTGTCCAGTTGTAAACTTTGCTGAAATGTTTGGCTATTACCAATACCACTGTGAGGCAAATATCGACAAAAACACATTGTTGAAAAAGAAAACAAATTACCACGGTCATAAATATGTGTTTGTTTTCATACACAGTAATACAAATACATCTTCACCGAAACAATATTTATTTCATATACTTTACTTTCATCAATGCCGATCCTGTCAGCCAGCTAAAGACACATATTGAAATTAATATCAAGACAGGCAGAGGAAGCATATGACAAAATAAAGCTGACCCCTTTGGACGGATTAGCATGGCCAATACAGTTTTTATCAAATAAGTGTGTTAATTCGAACAGGGATATATTGTATCCGTGTACATACCTTATCCTGCTCTTCCTCTATCATTTCCCCAATTCCAGAGGCTGCAGTCAACTCTGCCTTGTTTTCAAATGTATCCTGCTCTTCCTCTATCATTTCCCCAATTCCAGAGTCTGCAGTCAACTCTGCCTTGTTTAAAAAGGATTCGCTGTTTTTCGCGCTATTGGAAACAAGAAGCCTTTCTTGATACTTTTCTTGGGACCGACAGCAAACGGGGCACACTTTTGTGCCTACAGCGTTGTACGACGTACAGTGCTCGCATTGCTCTTGCTGAGCATCCTCAGAATACAACGTTGGTTCTTGACTTCCAGATTGCCACATGGTTGATGTTTTTGCGCAAGCTGTGCAAATGTTTGTTGTCATGTCATTGAGGAGAGTGCAGTGCTCACACTGCCACTTTTTCTCGGAGGTTTTATTTGTACCAGGCCCAGGCACATTGGAGGGTGCTGTGCCAGTGATGTGCGGATGATAAGGTATAGGTACCGGGCCCATCAATGATCCGAGTGTCAGGTGTTCAGGACTAGCCACTTTAAGGGAGAAGGGGCTACCACTGGGCTTTGAAAGGTTCATGCCTGACATTCTATTCTTTAACGTCTCCATCGTTTCGTTTGTTCCAACCTGCTCATCAATTTCAACAGACTTTACCTCTTGCGATGATTCCAATTTAAGTTTATGTTTTCTCAATTTCTTTTTTGCTTTCAAGGATTTTTTCTTTTTCCAGGTATTTTTCTGTTAACAAATAAGAATATCATACACTTTAACAATTAATGCAACTCAACAATTGGGAAGCGTGTGCAAATGAGTAGTTGAGAATATTGTGCAGCTTAACAGTTGAGAATAGTGTGTACCCTAATAGTTGAGAGCAGTGAGCACCATAACAGTTGAGAACAGTGAGCCCCATAACAGTTGAGAACAGTGAGCACCTTAACAGTTGAGAACAGTGAGCACCATAACAGTTGAGAACAGTGAGCACCATAACAGTTGAGAACAGTGAGCACCTAAACATTTGAAAACAGCGTGCACCTCAACAATTGATAACAGTGTGCAACTTAACAATTCAGAACAGTTTGCACCTTATTAAATGAGAACAGTTTGCACCTTAACAGTTGAGAACAGTTTGCCCTTAACAATTGAGAACAGTTTGCACCTTAACAGTTGAGAACAGTTTGCACCTCAACAATTGATAACAGTTTTGCAACTTAACAATTGAGAACAGTTTGCACCTTAACAGTTGAGACCAGTGTGCACCTCAACAATTGATAACAGTGTGCAACTTAACAATTCAGAACAGCATTACCTTTACAATAAAGAACAGTCTGCGCCTCAACAATAAAGAACAGTTTGCACATTAACAATTGAGAACAGTGAGCAACTTTACAATTAATAACAGTTTGCACCGTAACAATTGAGAACAGTTTGCACCTCAACAATTGATAACAGTGTGCACCTTAACAGTTGAGACTAGTGAACACCTTAAAAGTTGAGACCAGTGTGCACCTCAACATTTGAGAACAGTGAGCACCATAACTGTTGAGAACAGTGTGCACCTTAACATTTGAGAACAGTGAGCACCTTAACTGTTGAGAACAGTGTGCACCTTAACAGTTGAGACCGTGTGCACCTTAAAATTTGAGACCAGTTTGAACCTTTACAATTGAGACCAGTGCGTTTATTTTGCACCTCAACAATTGATTACAGTGTGCACCTTAACAGTTGAGACTAGTGAACACCTTAAAAGTTGAGACCAGTGTGCACCTTAACATTTAAGAACAGTGAGCACCTTAACTGTTGAGAATAATGTGCACCTTAACAGTTGAGACCGTGTGCATCTTAAAATTTGAGACCAGTTTGAACCTTTACAATTGAGACCAGTGCGTTCATTAACAGTTGAGACCAGTGTGGTGCACCTCAACAGTTGAGACCAGTTTGCACCATAACAGTTGAGAACAGTGAGCACCTTCAATGTTGAGACCAGTGTGCACATTAACAGTTGAGGCCAGTGTGCACTTTTAAAGTTGAAAACAGCTGCATCTTAAAAGTTGAGAACAGTTTGCACCTAAACAGTTGAGAACAGTGCGCACCTTAAAAGTTGAGAGCAGTGAGCACCATTACAGTTGAGAATAAATGCACCTTAACAGTTGAGACCAGTTTGGATCTTTAACAGTTGAGAACAGATGCACATTAACAGTTGAAAACAGCGGCACCTTAACAGTTGAGAACAACTGCACCTTAACAGACAGTTAAGACCGGGGCGCACCTTACCAGTTGAGACCAGTGTGCACCTTAAAAGTTGAGAACAGCTGCACCTTACCAGTTCAGACCAGTGTGCAACTTAACATTTGATACCAGTTTGCAACTTAACAGTTGAGAACAGCTGCACCTTTACAGTTGAGAACAGTGAGCACCTTAACAGTTGAGAACAGCTCACCTTAACAGTTAAGACCAGTTTGCACCTCAACAGTTTAGAACAGGTGAACATTAACAGTTTTGACCAGTTTGCACATTAACAGTTGAGAACAGCTGCAACTTAACAGCTGAGAAAAGCTCACCTTAACATGTGAGACCAGTTTCAACCTTAACAGTTGAGACCAGTGTGCACATTAACAGTTGAGAACAGCTGCACCTTAACAGTTGAGACCAGCTGCACCTTAACAGTTGAGAACAGTTTGCACCTTAACAGTTTAGAACAGTGAGCACATTAACAATTGAGAACAGCTCACCTTAACAGTTGAGACCAGTTTGCACCTTAACAGGTGAGACCAGTGTGCACCTCAACAGTTGAGAACAGCTGCACCTTAACCGTCGAGACCAGTCTGCACATTAACAGTTGAAAACTGCTGCATCTTAACAGTTGAGACCAGTGTGAACCGTAGCAGTTGAGACCAGTTTGCACCTAAACAGTTGAGACCAGCGTGCACCTTAACAGATTAGAACAGCTGCACCTTAACAGTTGGGACCAGTGGGCACCTTAACAGTTAAGCACAGCTGCACCTTAATAGTTGAAAACAGTTGCACCTTAACATTTGAGACCGTGTGTACCTTAACAGTTGAGACCGGTGTGCACCTTAACAGTTGAGACAGTGTGCACCTTTAAAGTTGAGAATAGTGTGCACCTTTACAGTTGAGAACAGTGTGCAACTTAACAGTTTAGACCATTTTGCACCTTAACAAGTGAAAACAGTTTGCACCTTAACAGTTGAGAACAGATGGACTTTAACAGTTGAGAACAGCTCACCTTAACAGGTGAGACCAGTTTGCACCTTAACAGTTTTGACCAGTGTGCGCATTAACAGTTGAGAACAGCTGCACCTTAATAGTTGAGAACAGTTTGCACCTTACCAGTTGCGATCAGTGTGCACCTTAACAGTTGAGACCAGTTTGCACCTTAACAGCTAAGACCAGTGTGCACCTTAACAGTTGAGAACAGTGTGCACGATAACAGTTGAGACCAGTGTGCACCTTAACAGTTGAGAACAGTGAGAACCTTAACAGTTGAGACAAGTGTGTACCTTAACAGTTAAGAACAGCTGCACCTTAACAGTTGGGACCAGTGAGCACCTTAACAGTTTATAATTGCTGCATCTTAACAGTTGGGACCTGTGTGCACCTTAACAGTTGAGAACATTGAGCACCTTAACAATTGGGACCAGTGTGCACCTTAACAGTTGAGAACAGCTGCACCTTAGCAGTTGATAACAGATGCACCTGTACAGTTGGGACCAGTGAGCACCTTAACAGTTTAGAACAGCTGCACCTTAACAGTTGGGACCAGTTTGCACTTTAACAGTTAAGGACAGCTGCACCTTTATAGTTGAGAACAGCTGCACAATAACAGTTTAGACCAGTGTGCACCTTAACAGTTGAGACCTGTTTGCACCATAACAGTTGAGACCGTGTACACCGTAACAGTTGAGAACAGTTTGCACCTTAACAGTTGAGACCAATTTGCACCTTAACAGTTGAGAACAGCTGCACCTTAACAGTTGAGACCAGTTTGCACCTTAGCAGTTGAGAACAGTGAGCCCATTAACAGTTGAGACCAGTGTGCACCTTACCAGTTGAGACCAGTTTGCACCTTAACAGTTGAGACCAGTGTGCACCTTTACAGTTGAGAACAGTGAGAACCTAAACAGATGAGAACAGTGAGCACCTTAACAGTTGAAAACAGTTGCACCTTAACAGTTGAGACCTGTGTGCACCTTGACATGTGAGACCAGTTTGCACCTTTACAGTTGAGACCGGTGCGTACATTAACAGTTGAGAACAGTTAGAACCTTAACAGTTGAAAACAGATGCACCTTAACAGTTGAGACCAGTTTGCACCTAAGCAGTTGAGAACAGTGAGCCCATTAATAGTTGAGACGAGTGTGCACCTTACCAGTTGAGACCAGTTTGCACCTTAACATTTGAGACCAGTTTGCACCTAAGCAGTTGAGAACAGTGAGCCCATTAACAGTTGAAACCAGTTTGCACCTCAACCGTTGAGAACAGCTGCACCTTTACAGTTGAGAACAGCTGCACATTAACAGTTGAGAACAGTTTGCACCTTAACAGTTGAGACTTGTGTGCACCTTAACAGTTGAGACCAGCTTGCACCTTAATAGTTTAGAACAGCTGCACATTAACAGTTGAGAACAGTGAGCACCATAACAGTTGATTACAGCTGCACCTTAACAATTGATATCAGCTGCACCTTAACAGTTGAGAACAGTGACCACCTTAACAGTTAAGAAAAGTTTGCGCCTGAACAGTTGGGAACAGCTGCACCGTACCAGGTGGGACCAGTGAGCACATTAACAGTTTAGAACAGCTGCACCTTAACAGTTGAGACCAGTTAGCACCATAACAGTTGAGACCGTGTACACCGTAAAAGTTGAGAATAGTTTGGACCTTAACAGTTAAGACCAATTTGCACCTATGCAGTTGAGACCGTGTACACCTTAACAGTTGAGACCAGTGTGCACCTTTACAGTTGAGACCAGTGTGCACCTAAACAGTTGAGACAAGTGTGCAACTTAACAGTTGAGAACAGCTTGCACCTTAATAACTGAGAACAGCTACACATAAACAGTTGAGAACAGCTGCACCTTTAACAATTGAGAACAGCTGCACCTTAACAGTTGAGAACAGTGAGCACCTTAACAGTTGAGAACAGTTTGCACCTTAACAGTTGAGAAAAGTTTGCACCTTAACAGTTAAGAACAGTGTGCACCTTAACAGTTGAGACTAGTTTGTACCTTAACAGTTGAGACCAGTTTGCACCTTAACAGTTGAGAACAGCTGCACCTTAACAGTTTAGAACAGTCTGCACCTTCACAGTTGAGAACAGCTACACCTTAACAGTTTAGACCGGTGGGCACCGTACCAGTTGAGACCAGTGTGCACCTTTACAGTTGAGAACAGCTGCACATTAACAGTCGAGAACGGCTGCACATTAACAGCTGAGAAAAGCTGTACCTTAACAGCTGAGAACGGCTGCACCTAAACAGTTGCGACTAGTTTGCAACATAAAAGTTGATAACAGTGGGAACCTTGATTATTGAAAACAGTGCGCACATATGGAAGCTTATATTGCTCAATATTACACGTGAAGAAAATTTGTATCAATGGATTTTGAAACAATCGTTGAAAAATTAATTTTAACTGTTATATGAACATTGAAAACCGAGGACATTGTGCACTTTACTCTTGAAAAAGTGCAAGTCTCTCCAGGCATATCATCCTGTTTAAAGGAAATTAGTATCGATTGTTTTTTGCATCATATAAGAAATTATGTTTAATAGATAAAACATGCACCCTGATGATTATCAAGAGGTTTACCTGTAATAGGTCCCTCTTCTGGGTCAGTTTCAGCATGGTATTTATGAACGAATTCTCATTGTCAGGGGCCTCGGGAGGGGTTGGGAATGTGGCCTCCAGAGTCATTTCCTCCGGGCTTGTAGGGGCCGACAAGAAAGCTTCATCTCCACTGTTTGAACCTTGCTCAGTTTTCCATGGTACCTCTAACAAGTTTTCTGTTTAGGAAATAATTGTTTGCATGCATTTGACATACTAATTCAAACTCATCAGAATCAGTAAATACGATGGTATCATAAGAACAGATACCCATTACAAGGCTTAAACGTGTGAAACGATTTCTTCTTGAAACAAATGTGTCGGCTTTACAATTGAAAGATTGCTTATTTTATTCATATTCAGGAAACATTCGACGTATATTCCTTGCACAACCCACAAAAATTCATTCTACCCAGGAAATATAAATAAAAGTGACAATATGTATGTTGGCTTCCGACATGATCAAGCTTTAATAATAGCCGAAAATTAAGATTTCATTTTAAACAAGAGCTATGACAAAACATCAGTACCTTACCGGATTATCGTTGTTGTAATAAGAACAGGATCTCTATATGTTTCATTCACCTAGCTTTAGTGCGTTTGAGTTTTGGCAGGATGCAGATTTTCAATAATTTCTGTAACCTTAGCAAACACAATTTCGCTCTGACAAGAAAATGAAAAAAGTGCATATTCACCATATGGCCATCTCTCCGCATACATTAATCTAGCTTATTCGCAGGATTCAGATTTAATTTATATCTCAAACCAAATTGTCGTCTGATATTAAAACTGAAATACTGTGCATATTCCCCATATTGACTAACTACATTCTAAGTTTGAACAATTTTGCTTAAGTACTTTTGAGTCATCACTGACTCCTGTTTGTTTTGACGGATCGACGGATGGATGGAGTGGCCAACTGACATAACGTGCTTATTCGCCATATGGATATCGATCCACCGAGTGAGTTTCATCAACGTAGCTTAAGTACTTATGTAGGTGTCACAGAGTCCGGATTATTAGTTCGCTCCGGTTGCAACAGAAGGGGCCTAACAAATGTAAAGAAACCAATGGCATACCATGGTGACTTTCAACTTTTGCAATCTGATCAGCAGGCTTTGACGGTCCAACAGCGGCCGTTTCGCGGTCTGCTTCTTCAATCGCTTCTGCACTACCATCGCTCTCTTGAGTGGCGAGAAAATCCTTACAGTCTTCTGAAAAGAAGGCAGCTTTGGGCTGTGTCGTCTTGGAAGAGGCGCTCTGGTGTGTGGATAGTACAGGTAATCTCAGTTTCTTCCGATTAACCTTTTTAAGTTATACATAGTTAAGATTATACGGAAATTCTTTTTTTGTAAATAAGAAGAAATTGATGGTATTATATTAAAATAATACATCTCCACACAAAAAACAATATAGAATAATAAATTCATATACTTTACTTTTAACAATACAGATCATTCCAGCCAGCTAAATACAAATATTGAAATTATAATCCATCAAATGCAGAAGAAAATAAAGCTGAACCCTTTTGATAGGTTAGTCTCATCAAGACAAATTTTATCAAAAAAGTGTTTTAAATCAAACTGGGTTCTAAAGTATCCAAGTACATACCTTAACATGTCGCTCATCTTTCATGTTCCCAACTCCAGAGGCTTCAGTCAACTCTTGGTACATCTGCTCGTACTCATTCGCGTCAGGAAAGAGTTTAAACAGTGAAAGTTTGTCTTTAACTGATTTGCTGTCTTTCCGCTGAACTGCCGATTCGGCCGCGCTATTGGAAACAAGAAGCCTTTCTTGATACCTTTCTTGGGACCGACAGCAAACGGGGCACACTTGTGTGCCTACAGCGTTGTACGACGTACAGTGCTCGCATTGCTCTTGATACTTTTCTTGGGACCGACAGCAAACGGGGCACACTTTTGTGCCTACAGCGTTGTACGACGTACAGTGCTCACATTGTTCTTGTTGAGCATCCTCAGAATTCAACGTTGGTTCTTGACTTCCAGATTTCCACCTAGTTGATGTTTTTGCACAAGATGTGCAAATGTTTGTTGTCATGTCATTGAGGAGAGTGCAGTGTTCACACTGCCACTTTTCCTCGGAGGTTTCGTTTGTACCAGGGTCAGTCACACTGGATCGTGCTGTGCCAGTGATGTTTGTAGGAAAATCTATAGGTACCGGGCCCATCCCCATTCCGGACACACGTATAAAACGTGCCAAACGACGTTTAGTTAATTCTTCCATAGTGTTATCACCATATCCAGAAAAAAGTTGTTCTAAATATTCGGATAAATACCAGGCCCCCACGGATTGTCAATTTATGTATCATGCAAACGTGTGGCTTATCTCACCGCTGTCTTGACAGTTGCTACTGATGGAATGGTCAACGTGGTGCCATGAGAGTATGAAAATTTATGGGTAACTGATCACTGGTGCATCTATTCGGTGATCAGGTTATATAGAAGGGATGAAGGGGCTACTACTGGGCCTTGAAAGGGTCATGTCTGACAGTCGCTTCTGTAACGTCTTTATGAATTCATTTAGTTCATTCTGCTTACATGTATTCATAAATTTCACCAACTTGCACCTCCTGCGATGATTCTTATTTAAGGTTATGCTTTGTAACTGCCTGTATTTCTTGCAAGTGATTCATCTTTTTCCTTCCACAATGCTGGTAGGTGTTGTCCTGAAAAAATGGAATGTTTGATCCTTATATTATACATTTGTCGGTCATATGCTACTGGGTGGTCCAGCGGAGGTCGGAGTTGTTAAATTTTATGCTGTGCCAAACTGTTTGGTTTAGACACAGAATGTGATAACTGTTATATCCAGTATTGTCAAAGCCGCCCTGCCTATTCAGAGTTACATCAGACCAAGACGGAAACATTCGTGTTTCACAGGTGTCCCAATTCCCAATCTAACGTCGTTTTTCGTGAGTTATTTTTAAAAAGCGGGATGAATTACAAAACCACAGTCCGAACTACTTTTTTTTGGCCAAATTTGATCTAAAAATTGAACTTGACCTTTGAGGTAGGGATTCAAGTTTAACTCGCCACTTATGATCTTATTATTGTTTACTTGTGTGCCAAGCTATGTCAAACTCACTCAATATATGTCATTTGTATGACTTAGGCTGGAATTTTTCAATTGTTGTATGACCAAATTTGCCATTTGACCACTTTCTTTGAGGTAGAGAGACGGGTCTCCACGCGACACATCGTCTTATGACGGTGGACAGCTGTGCTAAGTTCATTTAAAATCGATCCATATAAAGGTTATTCCAGATGCAGGAAATTTTGCACACACGTACAATCTGGCAGATGTACAGACGGACAATGCCAACGCTACATGATGTTTTCTTCGAAATGGGACATACACATAATTGAACTTCTAATAACAATAACACACATGCAAATGATTTACAAGTCAACTCTTGAACTATCATGAACAACATTGCACTCAAAAGGGGAGTAACTGAGTCAATCTTATATTCAAGTATAATAAGATTGGTCACAGATGCTCAAAAAACTTAATTTATGACTTTAGTGGTAAGAAGTTTTTTTTTCTCTAAGATTTGACATGGTTATCTACTTTTTGGACGCACGATCGATGGATACACATTACAATGCTCACAACAATAACAACGCCATTGTCCGTCATTATTATTTATCATCAAATCGTGTTTTTTCGCGGTTATTAGGTAAGATAGCACTTATATAAAATCCAACATTAGATTATTTTTTTAAATAATCAATTAATTTTTTATCAGTGTAAATAAATCGAATTAAAGACACAAACAACTAAATACAACAGTTATTGTTAAGCACTGTCCACATTTTGTCTTAAATAACAAATTAGGCTGTTATTCTTCAAATAGGGTAAGTGTCTGACTTCAAAAAAAATAAATACAAATTAAATAGGTGATGAGCAACCCAAATAAGTTAGACAATATCAATAAACTCTGACCATATATATATATAATATAAAAAGTGAAGAAGTTAAATGGGAAATTTCTTTTCAAGATGGAGTAGATTTGGGCTTAAAGTGATGTAATCCATAATGTTTGGACATTTAAATACCATACATCGATTGCAACTGGCCGCGAGATAGAGTTTAGAGTTTATTTCAACATACATTAGGCTTTAAGCCCATGAATACGCACATATTACAGCACAATATATTCACAGATAGTCAATGACGTACAGAATCTGTAACAGAACCAAGATCATAATCTTTTCAGAAAGTTGTAAGATTAAAACAAATTTGTATACAGTTTATCGTATTTTGTATGTTTATATTAAGAAAATAAATAAATGAAAGTACGTGGAGAGAAACTAATGATAATATAAGTCAGATCTTAATTAAAAAGATTTAAAAACAAAACATATTGATAGATTTCGTACACTTTTTTCATTGTCAGTCTGTAACAGGTCAATAAAATTGATCATGTTTGCGTTTTTCCAAAAATATTTATTTATATACAGCGTACGTAAATAAATAAACATAAGGCATTCAAGTCAAAAATGAAATTCGTCCTCAAGAACGTTACAGAATTTGCGTATTATGTTTTGAAACGGTATCTTTTCAGGCGTTTTCCATCTCCCTGCTTCCACTTCAAGTCTGTGGGCAGATCTCTAAAACGAGTTAATGCAATTCTTAATTTTAATACATCTACTACTTTTAAATATGGTTGGAACTTTAAGCGACTGTAAAGGCTATAACTTCTACTTCTGGTCGTATATCAGTGCCCCAGATAAGCTGCGTATCGGCGTTTTTCACCCTATTAAAATGTTTAACAACGCAAAGAAATTCAATATAATGCGTTTTGAAAACGCAATCAATTTGACTTTTACGCTTATTCTTTAAATTTGATGCGTACGATACAAGTCTCGATCGAAAATGCTTTGCTCATTTTCAATAATTTCTCATAAGAATAATTATCGTTCGGCGGCAAAGATTTTATTCATTCGAAAGTTAGCAAGCGCTTGGATGGGCAAAACAGTCGAAGTTATTCAAACGCTATACGGACTTAATTTCATAGCAAATTAAGCGTCTGACCAAAATGTTTACGACGTGCATGTTTTTGTAAAGCGTCTGTACTTTCAGTTTCTTTAACGGTGCGTAATAAAAATGTCTAAACGGGTCGCAAGACGTCCGCGATTGTTGCGCTAAATATATGTCGATCGCAAACTTGTTCCAACCAAGTAGGCAAGCGCGAATATGTACCAAATCATTCGTGTTATCCATTTGTTAGAAACTGTGAATGCAGCATTTGAAAGTAGCGAATTGACATCCAAAAACATGACGGAAAGTCAGTGATGGAATAATCAAAAGTGGAAAAAGTCATATCCCTGGATAGAAATTGCTGTGACAGAAAAAAGTTGAAATATGCATACTGCACCTAGTCTGTGCAACAGAAGTAAAGCAGCAATGGTTTTGAGGTATAAGTGTTAATAACTTATTTCACCCTATTTAAAAACTGAAATCACCCTATTTTTCAAAATCAATGGATGATAACCCTATTATCCAAATAATTATCTGGGGCACTGGTGTATTTTATTTCACGACACCATGTTTGCACAAACATATCAGATATTCGTTGTTAAGCTATGGATAAAAACATATTAATATCTCCTACCCGTTGAAAAAACCTTACATCACTAAATCCTAATCTGTCTAATAACGCTTGAGATATTTAACCCAATACCTTTTTTCTGGGTATATATAATGATCATGTAATAACATATCATAAACGATTTTTAATTTATTGACATCATCAGATTGTAATATTCTAAACCAGTACTTTAAAACACAAACGATACGTTTATTTATTAACGGTACACGTCCCAGTCCTCCATAAACGATTTTTTGTGTGCTTGCAATCTCACACCTAACACTTGTTTACTGTATCGTATGAATGTATTCTTTCAATCTGAACACTATTATGGAACCCCCATACTTCACAACCATAGATTGAATAGGTTCAATAAGTTATTTAAAAAACTCGAGTCTATGATTAACTGATATATCTGGGTAATTAACTAAATTTGATTACAGCTTGTATATTGCTTTAAGAGCCAGAGTGCGTCATATGTTAATGAAAAGAAACCCCCAGTGCTAAATTCTATACATAGACATGTAAAACTATTCACTATTTCTAGAATGCGTCCTTTGTATTAAAAATTATAATTTCGTATATTCTGTCCGCCTTTTTTTTTTTAATCAGTGGTTTTGTTTTTTTTACATTAACACATAGCTTCCATTTAGTACAATGTTGATCTTATAAATCAAATCCGTTTTGCAGTCCATCCACCGATTCCGCAAATATTACACATCAGCATGTAACAATAAAAACACTTTTAACATACCAAGATTAACTCCTTCAAACTTATTAAGCATAAAATGGTTCTTCATATCATTTAAATCCTTCGAAAGCAAAAATGGCGATACAGATTTGCCCTGTCTTACTCCCAAATAACATGTAAGCGAATCGTTACTGATATCATTATTAAATTTTATTTTCGATTTAATAAAATTGTACATCGATCTTAGTTTATTCAACATTTTACCTCGTACCCCTAATGGTATCAATTTATACCATATGATATCTCTAACTATTAAATCAAATGCCTTCGTAAAGTCGACAAATGCTGTGTACAGTTTTTTTTTATTTTGATCCAAAACATGCGAACTAATACCCTGCAGTACAAAAAGAGTATCAACAGTTCCCATACCTTTTCGGTATCCGGCTTGAGCTTCTTTGTACACATTATTTTGTTTTCATCATATGTTCAATCGACTATTAATTATTTTACTAAATACTTTTTCAATAGTACTTAACAGTGTTATTCCTCTATAATTGCTCGGGTCGTCTGAATCCCCCTTTTATGCAGCGGAACAATAAATCCTACGCTCCAAGTCTCTGGAAAATAACCTTTATCAAACATTTAATTAAAAAGTAAATATAATACCCTCATAAAGTGTTCATTTGTTACACCATGTTTAATAAACGCATTTAAAATGTAATCAGGACCAGCAGATTTTCCTTTAGTTTAAAGATGTACATGCTCCTTTAATTTCGACTAGTGATGTTTCAATATTTAAATCATCAAACATTACCTGTCTTTCATCATTATGATATAGTTCATTAAAATACCGAATGTCTTTTATACAAAATGTATGTCTGGATCATTAATGGATTTAAAGTATCGAAAAAAATCTTCGGTCTTTAATTTATCTGACTTGCATGGCTTTACCGTTCCCTTTAATAAATTTCAATATTTGTTTGCATCTAATTATCTATTATGTTCTAAAATCTTTGTCCCCTCTGAATCATAATTATATTTATTTTTCTAACTTAACATTTATAGTTGCTCCGGGATGAAACCATCGAAGTTCTATTTTCATCCGACCTGTCCGTTCAATATATGTTTTAACTATTATAGAATTCAGATTTTTCCATTTGACACTCTTCATTAAACATTCGATTATTGTTATGTTCGCGATGTTTAACTCTAACTTGAGTGTTTATTGTCTTCTTAAATAAAGGTAAACAAACACCATCAATTACAGAACGGATTTAGTTCAAATATTTGTGTAAGATTTCAAAAACAACTTTAATTATAAAATTTTAGTTAAATTAAAACTTTTACTTTGTGAAATAAGTTAACCTGAATATAGTACATACCGTATGTGTCCCTCCAGCTGACCTAATAATGTGCACGCTAATCACGATATCCTGTTGATATTTGTGTTCAACTATTAAGCATGTGATTATGTGACTGCAATTTTAAATTCTGTTATCTCTTTACACTGTATGCTTACGATTTAGCTAACGTTGAAATAAGTATAATTTTATTATTAGTTAAAATATACATGTCATGGTTTATTTAAAAGTAGAATTCATAGGTTTCCTCTTCTATATTAGTTTCATTTGGTTTACATTAAAATCTTAAGTTTGTTGTTGTTTTTTTCTGAAGAAGTATCTAATTAAGCACGTAATGTCAAAATAACAAGCTGTCTGAAATACTACTTGCGGCCTCAGGCTTCATTAATTGACATGGTATATTGTCTGTGTTTAAGGACGAAAACAATTTATTTCTGGATCATGTATTTGTGTTCTTATGTCAGAATAATTGATAAGTACACTTTGAGACTCTAACTTTTCGTTTATTTAGTAAGACTCTCTTTATATTTGCAAAATAATTTGCTTAATAACCAATACAATTAATGTTGAATTTCTAGAAATTATTTACCGGTACGGGTGCATCGTAAAAGTCTAAGATTTAATAGACGTGAACAATGATGCATCTTAATTGATGTATACTTGTATTGTATGTGTGCCTGTGTGTGTGCGCGTGTGTGTCTGCAAAAGTGGTGTCTGCGCTTGTGCATACGCGTGATTGTAAAATTACACACCAGTAAATCAACAATAAACGTGTCCCTAGTCTGACTCTATTTGTTAAACACTCATTCTAAACTTTGAGTTGATGTCAACTTACTTCTGAAAAATTGATAGATAAGTATTTACTATAACAGTATATAGTAAAACGCCCTTGTAAATTTCAAAAAACAGTATTTCTTTGTGCGCTCGATCGAGAAGATGTCATTAAATTTACTGTTGATCCGTATACCATTTAATGTTGTAATATGTTATAATCCGCAGTTCTAGACTATACCCCTATTGCCTAGTTATGTTGTTATCAATTAAATTTACTTACACATGTTTTATTAACTACAGATACCTTCTAACAATCCATTGTTTATCACAACCAAAGCCACAGGCCACAAATACGGAGCAGTGCTCCTTGACATTTCCAAAAATGCATTCCTTGTCCAGACTGTTGATAAACGCACAAGAACCAGCGAGTACACAGAAACAGGCTGTCAAGTGACCTTTTTTCAAAAAGTAGGAAAAATAGGAACTACTTTTGCAAAAAAAGTAGGAAACAAGTAGGAAAAAGTAGAAACTTTTCGCACAAAAGTAGGAATACATAAGTCTTACCAGAGTCATGATTACACAGTATTTCTGTACTCAAAATACATGACATCGTGCACTGCATCTGGTTGAGGCCCAACACCCATATCTAACTGTCACTGGCAACCTAAAATGTTTTTATTGATTAAAGACACATATACAAACACAATTTAGTATTATATTATGACAATTTACTCAGGTTATCCAATTAAAAAACAATCATGACAAGATTGAGGTTCCAACAGAAAATCACAATTCTCTAAGAGTAGATATAGGATAATAAGTTGCCATGCGTTTGTACACTGCAGACTTCTCAGATAAACTTGGAAGCATACATATAGCTACGTATTTTGCAAGAAAGAAAGCATTTTTCCTAGTGTTTTTCCACTGTTGTCCAACTTTTCATTCCATGAAGGGTTAAACTTTTCTTACTAGGCATTTTAGCACTTATAATGTATCTATATAATTAAGCTTCAAGCAATGCTACCCTGTTACAGAAGTATAATAAGATGCTGTTCATTTTGGTGTATCATCAAATAAGTGGTTAGAGGTCTTTTGTGTATGGATATAGAAATGGTTATATATTGTGCATGTTATATTCTTAGGCAGAAGACCACATTTATTTAGTGATACACCAACTTATTGTACAAGATTAATACTAGTATATAAAGCAGTGTCAATGCTCTGCTACAGCTACATTTTGAAACCTTTAAATTGACAATAGGGTGCAGTTATAATTAATAAGTTACATTCAAAATGACTGGTCATTGCAGAGCAGATTATGGAACTGGAGACAGGAACTTATCACCTGACATCTTTTATGACATTATTGATTGGTCTATGAAACAAATGCACTACATTGTTTATTCCAGTTTCAAATAATGGTTTTTACATCATTGATGACGTCGCGGGAGTGTAATAATGCCGTTGAATATTTTTAATACTACGCTGTAACACATTGAAGTTACCTCACTAGCTATGGCATCATCAGAAAATGTATCAGGGCATTTAGACTCTGTGCATTTATCTTTAATTTCTCGACATGATGTACCTATGATATCAATAGAACATTATATCCTGTCATGTCATGTTGTCATGTAATACGGGATTTATTACATTCATTATTTGTAAATGATAAAAACTCGGCATAGGATCAGTTTTATCTTTTTCAAATAACTTGTGTAATAAATTCCATATTACATAACCACTCATACAATACATGTATCTCTATATCTCTACATTCCAAACAGCAATATCATGTAAACATGCATAAGGTTTGGTCAAATTGTTGTCAATGGAAACAAAATAAAACTGGAATAAACAATGGGTTCCCTCAGCTCTTGCTTCGCTGGGAACTGTGTAAGGTAGTGAAGTCTGCAGTGTTCAAATGCTAAGGAAGTAAACAAGGCACTATTGTTACTTTATAAAAACTTTTGTCAATAATTTCAAAAGATACATAAGAAATAAATATCTATGCTTACCTGAAAAGGTGCTAGCAGACAGTCAGCATGGGTTGTCAGGTCTCATCTAGATGAATGCACCTTAACAGGGATACAGTCATGCCATATATTCATTCATACTGCAAGTTAACTAAATAAACTCTTTAAAAAATTATTTGTTTCTCCATTTAAAATGAAAAAGTAGGAATAGTAGAAAGATTTGCTAAAAAAAATAGGAAAAAGTACGATCCTGATGAAAAAGTAGGAAAAAGAAGGAAAAACTAGGAAAAGTATGACCGCTTGACAGCCTGCGAGAAAATTTTCTTGACCTCTTCTTCTCCAACAACCAATCACTTATAAATCGCTGCAAAGTACTGCCTGGCATAGCGGATCATGATGCCATCTTTACAGAGTCCAGTCTTCGCCCAAGGAGAGTGCGTAAGCCTCCAAGGAAAGTGCACCTGTACAAGAAAGCCGACTTTGACGGGCTCAGAGTTGAGCTGCCTGCCTACCTACCAGAGTTCGCTGAAGAAACTGCCAACATCTCCGTCGACCACACTTGGAAGGCTTTCGAGAACAAACTGATGTCATTGATCAGCAAGTACATCCCAACAAAGACCCTCTCAGGGAACAAAGTCCAAAAACCATGGATCACAAAAACAATCAAGTCTCTCCATCGAAAAAGGAACAAACTTCACTCCAAATTGAAAACTACTGGTTCCCTTAAGGATAGACGCCGATACCTTCACGCTTAGAAAGTAACCCGAAACAGGAAAGACAAGAATACTGGAGATATATTGAAGATCTAATTGAAGTCAACCTTACCAACATAACAACACTTGAAACAGAAAACAAAATGGAATTTCATCAAATAATTAAGGACAGATAATTGCGGATAAACCGACAGTACCACTCGGTCTTCACCAATGAGGATGCTTCCAGCATCCCAACACCTGGGGGTGAACCATCACCTATCATGCCAGACATAGACTTCACCACAGAAGGTATACATGCCCTTCTCATGAAAATTAATGTACAAAAAGCAGCCGGGCCAGACTTTATTCCTGCACGCATCTTCAAAGAGATGGCAGACCAGTGTGCTCCTTTCCTGAATATTGTCTACAGGAAGTGCCAATCAATTGGCAGTTTACCAGACGTGTGGTCGACAGCCAATGTGTCGGCAATTTACAAGAAAGGGGAAAGGTTCAAAGCCAGCAACTACAAGCCGGTTTCACTGACCTGTATAGCATGTAAGATACTGGCACACATTATTGTTAGCAACATAATGGACGACCTGGATAGACATGCTATACTCACGGACTGCCAACACGGCTTCAGGAGAAGACGGAGCTGGGAAACCCAGCTGCTGACGCTGACCAATGAGCTCGTCCATTCCATGGCCCTCTATAAACAACATAACCTTCTTGTACTTGATTTCAGCAAGGCATTTGATCGGGTGCCACACAGTCGTCTGCTTACCAAACTCAGCCACTATGGCATCAGGTCAACACCTTGAAGTGGATTGAAGCCTTTCTGACAGACGGCACACAGAGGGTAGTCGTTGATGGGGCAACATCCGAGCCAGCACCCGTCATCAGCGGAGTCCCCCATTTTATATCTTGTCTTTATCAACGACTTGCCACTACATGTCACATCCAGAGTAAGGCTATTCGCAGATGACTGTGGTGTATCGGGAAATCAATTCGGAAGACGATTGCCATATCCTACAATATGAATACAAAACGACCTGATAAAGCTAGCTGAATGGGAGAAACAATGGGGTATGGACTTTCAACCAGAGAAGTGTAGCATTCTCCGTGTTCACAGAAAGAGGAACCCAATCATGTTCCGTTACTCCCTGAAAGACCATATCCTCGGGACTGACTCGACTACCAAGTACCTGGGAGTGACCTTGTCCCAAAACCTTTCACGGAACCATCATGTGGACATAACAGAAAAAAAAGGAAATAGCACACTCGGCTTCCTCCAGCGCAACCTACGTGTCAACAATATGAAGGTTAAGACCACGGCATACACCTCTCTTGTCCGGCCAGGCCTTGAGTACTGATCTACAGTGGGGAATTCCTTTACAAAGGACATGACATACTAGCTAGAGATGGTACAGAGAAGGACTGCTAGATATGTAACCAACATATACCACTACACCAACAGGGTATCTTCCATGATCGAGCACTTGGGGTGGGAGGCGCTTGAAGCACGACGGACCAAAGCGCAACTCACCATGCTGTATAAAATCGTCAATGACCTGGTAGATATTCCAGCCAACCATTACCTTATACAAGCCCCAAGCCGCTCTAAGGATCATAACAAGAAGTACCACCAGCCGTATTCATCCACATCCTACCACAAGAATTCATTTTCCCCACGCATTACATGTATATCCGTTTGGAACCACCTCCCTGCGACAGTCGCAGAGGCCCCTGACTTGGTATCCTTCGAGCAGGTGCTTTCCTCACTCACCTTCTAATCACTGTTAGGTGTCCAGCTTCATGTAACCCCTAGTGATTCCCATTGCTGTGCCGGCCGCGGCTATCGTAACCGGAGAGGTCTGGGTTGAAGAGGTGAAATCGAAGCTGGCTAAACTTTTTACTATCTCTACACTTTAAACTATAAAATCTCTTCTATCTATCATATCATTTCATATCTCTCTCTCTTGACCTAGCACCATCCGTCGCGTAATAATCAAGTGTGATTGTGCCGACTTATGATGAAGATGTACCAACACAGTCATTCCAATCCAAAAGTACGCTCCATGTTTGTTTACTACGACACTGTAAGCGAGCTGTGTAAGAATACGACCTACATTTTCAATTGCACAATATAATTAGTTTTTTACTTATTATTGTTCTTCAAAATTTATGGTTTTCACTTGTATTATTAATCTTAAAATGCATTTGTTTATTGCATTTGGAAAAGTTATGTTCCAGTTGCAAATGCTTTGGAACTATTTTGTTACGCGTAGAAAGCCTATGCATCGTATAGTTAACAATATTGCTGTATTTTATTGTATAACGTTATTTAAGTTTTTGATTTTATTTTAATATTGCTGCATTTTGCGAAATTCTTACACAATATAATATATGTTAGTGCACATGTGTATAAAATATCATCGTTATACAGTTACTTACTATAGTCACTTGCAAAATCCTTTCTATTGTACTTTTGACGTCTCATATTCTTAATTATACTGATTGTTAGTTTATCTGTTGATCCAAGGTATTATCATGTTCTCGTATATAAACCCAACACAACCAAACGTATCATAATTATGATACCAAACATATTATCATCTCTTACCATTTGCCTCTTTTCCATTCTATCGCCCATTATCTTTTATATCTCCATTTCCTTTTTGCAGCAGTTCGGAAGCAAACAGCGTAATGAAATCTTAACATCAACCATTTCGCAAGGGTCGTAACTCAGTAGTGTCTGGGTCAATTTGGCCGATTATCGAACTTGACCAAGATATTATTGCCTTACACATGTTCATGAAGTTTGGGGAAGATCTGATGACATTTGCTTGTCTTATTGAGCGGAAACTAATCCAAAGGGACGGACTAACTAACTAAGTAACTAACGGACGGATTTTAATATACCCCTTTTTTTTAAATGGGGGCATGAAAATTGCAAGTATGTGTATTACAATGACTAGATATTAGCATTAACAATATGTTTTACTGACTTGTGAAAATTTGTGAAAAAATAATAGCAAAATTACATGAAATGCATGTATACCCATTGGTTATTTCGATAAGCGAAACTCAATTACTTTTAACTATGTTTTTAAACTAACAATTTAAAATATACTCTAACAACGACGGTCATCATGTAGACGAAAGAATTTTCATATATAAGAGAAAATACCAGGTAATCGTTCAAACGCGGCTTTATCACAATATCACACAATGAACAGTCAAACAGATCGAGTGTCATATTTGTTATTTACCCATGTGACACTTATCGGCGTTATCTCATCAAATATGCATCCATGTAAGAAAAACGTGTACGTGTACCCAACTTAACGACATTATCTTTGGACAATCGACCGCATTTGCGTCATATCTGGTCGCAAAATTATTCTACCTGCAGAATACTATTGGGATACGATATAATATTAATAAGCAAACATGAGATGGTGACTTTAAAAAGATAGCTGGATTGATAAAATCCCATGGACTCGTATTTGGAAACACCTGAAAGATAAATTGTATCATGTATCCCCCATGTAATGACAGTTTACAATTGAACATTATTTATTGAACTGACAAAGAGAGTTTAACAAATTTGTCTGGCGTTAAAATACATTATTACCCGATGCCTAATATAATATTTCCTCGTCGAAAAAGTAATGTTGCAATGTTTCAAACTGTTACCGGTGAATATTTCGAACTGTTGACCGGGTAATAGTTTAAACTGTTGCCCGGTAAATAGTTTGAACTGTTGCCCGCTTCACGGGTATAGGGAAGATGCAAGGATCATGCTCAATACAAACGGATCCTAAGGTACCCTCTGTTGTGCATCCCCCACGTAGAGTTCCAGTTGCTCTACAGGCCAAGGTCAAACAAGAATTGCACCGCATGGAAAAAGAGGGCATTATCGAAAAGGTTGATCAGCCTACCCCATGGGTTAATTCTATGGTTGTGGTCAACAAACCGGGATCAGATAAGGTCAGGATATGTCTAGACCCTTAAGATCTCAACAAGGCCATAAAAAGACCCCATTACCCAATGAAAACGCTTGATGACATGTTGCCACAGTTAAAATCTGCAAAGGTGTTCACAAAAATGGACTGTCGATCAGGTTATTGGTCATTGAAACTTGATCATGAATCATCATTTTTGACGACATTCAATACTTTTCTGGGTAGATACAGATATTGCCGCATGCCAATGGGTCTAATCTGTTCGCAAGATTTCTACCAACAAAAGATGGACCAGATACTGACAGGGTTACCTGGTTGCGCAGTCATTGTTGACGATATACTGGTATACGGAAGTTCCACAGAGGAACATGACAAAAATTTGAGACGGGTTTTAAAGACATGTGCTCAAAACGGTATCAAGTTAAATAGAGACAAGCTTGAAGTTGGCGTCTCTGTGGTCAAATATTGTGGACATCTTCTGAAAGACGGAATAAAGGCTGATCCACAGAAAGTGGAAGCTATCAAAAAAATGCAGAGACCCAAAGACAAGACAGAATTGCAAACTATCATGGGAATGATAACTTATTTATCTAGGTTTGCTCCAAATCTGTCTGAAATTACAACTCCAATGAGTGACGTATTGAAAAACGACGTTACAGTCCATTGGGATGACCCCCAACAGGAAGCATTCGATAAGGTCAAGAACATACTGACACAGTCACCAGGACCTGCTCTGACATTCTATGACCCTGACAAACCTCTAGTTCTCTAGGTCGATAGTTCCAAATATGGCCTAGGTGCAGCATTGATGCAAAAAGGACGACCTATTGCATATGCAAGTAAAACTCTTACTAAAACAGAGGTCAATTGGGCACAAATTGAGAAGGAAATGTTCGCTATTACATTCGGACTCAATCGATACAGACAATATATCTATGGTAGAAAGGTCAAGGTCGGAACTGATTTTTTGCCATTGAAAACAATCATGAAAAACTCCATTTATGCAGCTCCACCAAGATTGCAACGAATGATGTTGCATGTCAAAGGTTACGACATGACATTAGAACACAAAGCAGGTACACAGATGCCATTAGCGGACATGCTGAGTAGACATTATATGAGTGATACATACCCTGAATTATCAGAGGCCACAAATATTCACGTTCATATGGTCATGGCGACGTTGCCGTACACTGACAGAAAACTTGAAGATGTTCGAAAACACACCTCTGAAGACCCAGTATCACACATACTGAGGCAGACAATACTTGACGGTTGGCCTGAGGTCAGAAAAGATTGTCCACCGATCATTTTAGACTATTGGAATATGAGAGATGAACTTTGTTATATTGATGGGTTGATAATGAAAGGTCAAAGAATCATAATTCCGACTAAACTGAGGCTCGAAACGCTCAATATCATACACAGCGGTCATTTTGGTGTAGATAAATGCATGAGACGCGCTCGTGAGACAATGTATTGACCAAAGATATCAGTTGACATTGAACAAAAGTTGCAAATTGTCAAATTTGTCAAGAATTCAGACCTGGAAATTAAAAAGAGACTTTGATTCCGCATGAAATACCAGACTATCCATGGCAGACAGTAGCCACCGACGTATTTACGTGGGAATGGCAAGATTACTTACTAGTTGTTGATTACTACAGTAATTTCTTTGAGTTTGAGAAACTAGGTAACACAACAAGTAGCTGTATTATAAAATGCATGAAACGTTGGTTTTCAAGTCATGGTATCCCGCAGAAAGTTGTGTCAGACAATGCCAGTTACTACACTTCTCAACAATTCAAACAGGTTGCTAAAGATTTTTCTAGTCCATAACATAGCAAGTCAAATGATTTAGCTGAGGCAACGGTCAAAAAATGTAAGCAAATGTTGAATAAAGCCACACATTCAAACAAAGATTACTTGATATTTTTGCTCGAATATCGTGCTACCCCACTTTCTTCAGGATACACCCTGCAGAGTTACTCATGGGCAGAAAAATCAGGTCATTATTGCCAATGACAAGGAAAAAAATTCAATTCTAAATTTCCTAATTATCGCAAAGTCAAAAGTCATTTGCAGAAAAGAAAGGATGAACAAAAACAATACTACAATCGAACTGTCAGAGATTTGCCTACTTTAAGTATAGGTGATCCCATCAGAATCAGAGAGGAAAACACCTGGCAGCCAGCCACTGTCGTGGGAAAATCCAGCAACAGATCTTACATGGTACAAACACCCGATGGGTCAAAGTACTGTAGAAATAGGAAGCATTTAATGAAAATTAATGATCGGCCTTCCACCTCCAATAACACAAATGTTGAGCAAGAGTTAAACTTACCAGTACAAATGATAACAGCTCATTACCTTCGGAAACTCAGACCAACACAAATGAATGCAAATTGCCTTCATAAACCAGTGCTGATAAGCCAGCAATTTCTAGTGACAGGCAATGCGATCATTATTTCTAAATCAGCCATGCTGGTCGTATTTCTAAACTACCAATTCGTGAGTCTATGTGAAATAATGAGTCTATGTGAAATAAATGTGTTCTGTTAACCTATTTCAGTTTTAGCGGCAGACCTGAGGAACAGAGATAAAACAGACACTGCAATGAAAATGGGACAGTGAAATTCTCTGTGTATAATCACTTGGAGTATCATGTTACGATAAACATTTTCTGAAGAATATTTTTTAAAGTGTAAAGTTTATAAACTGTATTAATGGTACATTTTAATAATGCTGATATTTGATTGATGTTTCATAACTCATTATTCAGAATGGTTGTTATAAGAATAATACAATTTATAATTTGATAAAAAGGGAGATGTCATGATATAAAGATGATTAACTCTTGATCCATTTGCTGACGTTATATATCTTCCATGTAGTAGTTACTTCCCTTGATATCTTTGATACTGATTGTTATAATGTATCTTTGCTTCACTTCACATGAAGCCATCGAACTAGTTACACGCAATAAAAGTTTATACAAACGTATGGAGTTCTTATGATGTATTAACACATTATTATAATGGCCAACATTATGACACATATCCACATATTGTGCTAGATTGGAAGATTTATTTGAGTTAATTGTCAAACAAGGAGGACTAATGCAAGGAAACACTGAGATTTTTAAGAGAGTTTTGTATAAAGGTCTAAAGAAAGAACTGAAACAGATGGCAGGATATAAATTCGATACAGTGCATAATTATGACCAATTTAAATTAGACTTAAGAATAATTGAAACAGAAATAAAAGGCCCAGGGCCTGAAACCAAAAAGTGTCATGCAATGAATGTTGACACAAAGCAATCAGAATTATCTGAAATGAAAGATCTATTGATTAAACTGAATGAAAGAATTGCGACGTTGGAAAAAAAGAAAAACATGAACATAATTCATCAGCGTACACAGGTAGAGACTTCAGTAGGAGTCAAAGAAGGGGCTACAGTCAACCCCCTGGTAGAGGACAAGGCAGTCAGCGGGGCAGGTCTTACGAACCACAACGCCCACTAGGCAGCTAGAATTTCTGGCCTCAATGTTATAATTGCGGCCGTAAGGGCCATATTGCAAGGCTCTGCCCAAACTAACATGTACCATTATGAAAGGGTTGAAAGGTGGTGTAATGTTTCAGACCCGTATAGGGATGGTTAAGATATAAATCTGTAGACGTAGTTTGTTTATATATTTATTAAACACACACACTCAGAGATACATACAGTCCAACGTAATACTAGATAAATGTTAATACAAGCGCACCCAGGCCCGCCACAAGCGCTGCGTCTGCAACGCTGGATGCTGATTGATGTGGGCGGATTTAAACCAAAGGTCAGCATAATTATGAATGACGGCTGGACATAACATCCCTTCTATCTTCAAATACAAATGCATGGTTCAAAATACATAAAGTAAATTTAGATGCAAAAAGCTTAAAGAAAAGCTAGTCAAAATTATTCAAGTAATTTATACTCGGAGAGTGTCCTTTCCTTCCTGTGAAAAATATTTTCGAACTGCAGTTCTCACGCTATCATATTGTTTATCAAAACAAGGGGTTCATGAAACCAATTTAACACGTTGATAGTATTTTGGGGGAAAACAGTCAAAAATCCACAAAGGTCACGAGCTGGCGGTTGATCCGAGATAGAAAGTTAATTTCCATGATGACATGGGTCAGCTTTCGGTAAGATTGTCTTGAATTTACGGGAACGGCGCTGATAAGACCATTATCCGATGTTAGGAGGAAATTAAGCACGAATTATTTACAAATGTGCGAACAGGCTTTCTGCATTTAATTTTGTTGATTTTCTCTGCCAAGGGATGAGAACAGACTTAATGAGTAATAGAAAATCTGTGGCATTTTTCAACCAATGATAAAATATAGTTGCAGCAGATCGTTGTTGGCACATTTGTTTCACAATAACATAATGACTTTACATGGTTTATTATTACCTGTATCACTTTATTTTACACACAAATGTATATAAGGCGCAGATTTGATAATATGAATGCAGTTATTAAACGTGTATTTATAGTTTGGTCTGTATAGAAATGATCATTATTAATAAATCCATTCATGAATAATACATTAGCGCGCACGTTATTCTTACACATTCTGTACCATGCGGCACATTTCACGGTTTTTTAGTCATTGTCGTATTTTCGCGGCGGCTTTCTTTCACGATTCGAACGTCTGAGCGGTTGTTGTACGTGTTGATGGGCGGCTATTTCCTTGCGTACGTTGTCGTCGTGAGACGGCAGTGAAGCCACAACAGGCTTGAGGTGAGAGGCGTCGCGTGTTAGGGTTCGATCCTTATGTCGAACAGTTACCATGGAGCCCTTGCGTGACACGACACTTCCGGGAACTGGCGAAAACGGTGTATCAAGTTTGTTTCGCACCTGCTGTTTGACAAGAACCTTGTCTCCTGGCCGTAACACAGATGCTTTTGCTTTATTCCGTTTATCGGCGTAGTATTTGTTTTTCTGTTTGACTTTCGTGTCACGTTCCTTGACATATTTTCGGCTACGACTTGGCGGTACCGGAACTTGCGGGATTTTTGTTTTCACTTTGCGGTTGAACATAAGTTCAAATGGTGAAACTCCAGTGCTTGGGTGCGGGTGCGTCTGTAGTTCACAAGAAATTTGTTAAGTTCTGATTTGTAGTTTTGTCCGGACGCCAGTGCTGTTTTCATACATTTAACTAGAGGTTTCATGAAAGCCTCTGCTGTATCGTTGGCTTTTGGGTGAAGGGGTGTTATTTTCCTGTCTTTGAACCCGAGTTGATCAGCTATTTCTGAGAATGTATGGCTGTTGAACGGCGATCTGTTGTCGGTTTTGACAACGTTTGGTATGGAAAACAGTCCAAAGATTCTCTCCAGCAATGGGATGACGGCTTGTGCAGATACGCTGTTGAGTTTCTCGACCACTGGATATCTACAGTAGTCACAAATAACTACCATAAAGTATTCTCCAGAGGGCATTGGGCCACAGAAATCTACCGAAATTTCATCCCACTGACGTTTAAGCAACGGGCTTGGTTTAACTGGTTCTTGCACTGTTTCGTTTAATGCGGACATGCATGGTATACACTGTTTGCATTTTTCGTCTATGAGTTTGTCCAGGTATGGGAACCAGCAGGTTTCTCGCAGCAATGATTTACAACGGACTCGACCCTGGTGACCCTTGTGTGCCAGGTAAATGGCCTTATGCTGCAATGATTCTGGGATACACAAGCGGGTTCCACGCAATAAAATGTGTCCATCTGAGAGTGACACCACGGTCAGTTCTTTGCGACTGTTTAGATAACGGCGATAACTGTCTGTCTGCGAGCACTTGTGTTTGTCCCAAGTGTTGTTTTTAACAGCTTGAATAACACACTGAAATACACAGTCTGTCTGGGTGGCACGCGCGACCTCTGAGAGGGTAAACGATTTTGGCACTGAATTGCTCGCGAGGAAGTTAACGTATTCTTCTGCTACGTTGTCCGCGTTAATTTTTTGAATCGGATGTTAACTAATCATCAATCATTATATATTGCAGGTAGCAGTCATCCTTTGAAATAAAAGTGATCAATGAATTTGACTTTGTCATTTATGACTACTACTCTTATAAGTGTCCGCTGAGGGAACATTTCAACATGCCGCGGTTACAGTGCCCGATAGAAGGATGTGATTGGGAGTCTCAAGACCTGGATGCAGCATTTGCGGCTTGCTTAACAGCTGCGCTCCAGATCCATGACAGAACCATCCACTCGACACCAGCCCCTGTGGCACCGCAAAGGCTGAAGTTGGACCCACCTACCATTGCTTCAGGATGCGATCCGGACCAGTGGTCAGCATTCACCCGACAGTGGGACATGTATAAGGTCGGGATGGCAATTGTTGACAATGTTCTGCCTACTGCCCTATTCTACTGTTGCAACTCAGATCTACGTACAGACATAATGCGCGATCTCCAGCGGGATGTAGCTACCATGGCAGAGGCAGACCTTCTAGCTGCAATCAAGAGACCGGCTGTGAAGGATGAGAGCATCTTAGTTCATCGCATAAAACTAAACAAGATGACTCAATCTCCAGGGACCGGGATTCGAACTTTTCTCGCCGCATTTAGAGGCCAGGCTTCCCTTTGTCAGTACAATGCCACATGTAAAGAACCAGGTTGTGCACACGTGTTTGACTACAGTGATGATATTATCAAGGACAACCTGATAAGGGGTATCGCCGATCCTGAGATCATGTCTGACTTACTGGGTGACCCAAAGACAAATAGAACACTTGAGGCAACTGTGTCATTAATTGCTCAGAAAGAACAGGGTAAAGTGACCAAGAGTGCGGTTGGCGATTCAATAGGTGCAATGTCCACTACGCGCTCAAATCAAAGACAAACTCTAGCCCCTGGACGGAACTGCTGGGCATGTGGTGGCCTTCCTCATGGACAGAGAAACGATCGCAAGGCTCGATCCAAAAATTGTGAGGCTTGGACGTTCAAATGTGGTAAATGCTCAACAAAAGGATACAACACCAAGAACTGTGGCAAGTGCACTACTTGTGGTGAGTGGGGTCACCGTGACTCTTCATCGCGAGCCTGTCCTTAATGTACAGGTGGTAAGAACCCTGCGTCAAGTGCGTCAAAGGGGTCAACTAAGAACTCGGAGCATGACAGTGTATGTTATGTCTTTAACCAGTTGTGTGCAACAACAGAGCAATGCAGACCAGAAGGTAAACCCAGTCGACATGCGGCACCGGTCTCTCCAAGCACATTATCACCCATTGATGATCACGTCTTTGATGGGCAGTGGGTGCCTAGGCCGTCAAAACCGCACCCCATGGTACTGGTCAGTTTGACACCACTGCCGGAAGAGCACTCATCTTTTGGACATCCTATGAAAGATACATCCAATCTCAAACCTATTACTGTATCCATGGTTGCTGATACCGGATGTCAGAGCTCGGTCATACCCCTAGGAACTGCGAACAGCCTGGGGGTGCAGACGCAGGACCTCATTCAAGTCAAGTTTGTTATGCGTGGAGCTATTAAGGAGGACATCGGAATAATGGGCGCCATCGTGCTCCATGTCGACACAGGAACATCAGATGAACCCATCAGATCAACACGTTTGCTGTGCTATGTATCCAATACCATGGAAAAGGCTTTCCTCTGCAGGGAGCCTCTCGCCTCTCTGGGGATAATCGCTAAGGACTTCCCTAAGGCAACAGTGGTGACACCCTCCAGTGTCATAGCATCAACAGACGATTGTGAAGAAGTTTCGTGCTCCTGCCCGAGACGTCAACAGGAACCACCTCCTATGCCAACGTCTTTACCCAATGGTCTGAGTGCTACTGAAGACAATGTGGAGGCCTTGAAACAGTGGCTACTTGAATACTATGTTGCAACTACCTTTAACGTTTGTGAGCATCAGCCACTACCACTTATGAAGTGTGAGCCTCTCCAACTACATGTTGACCCAAGTAATGCACCAGTAGCGGTCCATAAGCCAGCACTCGTTCCCATTCACTGGAAGAACCAGGTTTATGCGGATCTTGAAAGAGATGTTCGTATTGGTGGAGTAGATCCAAACAGCCCCACAACATGGTGCTCAAGAATGGTAGTTACCAACAAGGCTGATGGCACCCCAAGGCGTACGGTTGACTTGAAACCTCAAAACCGAAACTCAGTGCGCCAAACTCATCATGTGCCAAGTCATTTTCATCTGGCTGACCAGTTTCCTCAAGGCAGAAAGAAAACTGTGACAGATGCATGGAATGGGTACTATTCTGTACCAATTTGCGTGGAGGACCGACACATCACTACATTCATTACACCATGGGGCCGGTACAGGTACAAGGTGGCACCGCAGGGGTTTATAGCCAGTGGCGATGCATATAACCAGCGCTTTGACGCCATCATCACGGACTTCCGAAACAAAGTCAAATGTGTGGATGATACATGCATGTGGGAAGACTCCATTGAAGCAGCATTCTTCCAGGCATGTAAGTGGCTTGACCTGTGCGGTCGAAATGGGATCACCCTCAAACCTAAGAAATTCCAGTTTGCTCAGGACATAGTTGACTTTGCAGGGTTGACTATCACACCCACAAACATACGGCCTAGTGCGAAGTTCCTTGATTCAATCAGAAACTTTCCTACACCAACTGACATTACTGGTGCAAGAGCTTGGTTTGGGCTGATCAACCAGGGGGCATATGCATTTGCCATGACGAAACAGATGAAGCCATTCCGGGCTCTCTTGAAGCCGTCCACTGTGTTTCTTTGGACGGATGAACTGGATGAACTGTTTCACAAGTCCAAAGAAGTCATCATCAAGGAAATGAAAGAAGGTGTCCGCCTGTTCGATCCCACTCGTGTAACATGCTTGGCCACAGACTGGTCGGTTGACGGCATTGGTTTCTTCATGATGCAGAAGTACTGTAAGTGTCCCAACAAGACTCCTACNATAATCAAAAAACAAGGGGTTCATGAAACTAATTTAACGCGTTGATATTATTTTCTGGGAAAACAGTCATAAATCCACAAAGGTCACGAGCTGGCGGTTGATCCAAGATAGAAAGTTAATTTCCACGATGACATGGGTCAGCTTTCGGTCAGACTGTCTTGAGTTTACGGGAACGGCACTGATAAGACCATTATCTGATGTGAGAAGGCAATTAAGCACGAATTATTTACAAATGTGCGAACAGGCTTTCTGCAATTAATTTTGTTGATTTTCTCTGCCAAGGGATGAGAACAGACTTAATGGGTAATAGAAAATCTGTGGCATTTTTCAACCAATGATAAAATATAGTTGCAGCAGATCGTTGTTGGCACATTTGTTTCACAATAACATTATGACTTTACAGGGTTTATTATTACCTGTATCACTGTATTCTACACACATATGTATAAAAGGCACACATTTGATAATATGAATGCAGTTATTAAACGTGAATTTATAGTTCGGTCTGTATAGAAATGATCATTATTAATAAATCCATTCATGAATAATACACTAGCGCGCACGTTATTCTTACACATACTGTACCATGCGGCACATTTCACTGTTGTTGTTGTTGTTTTTTTTTTAGTCATCGTCGTATTTTCGCGGCGGCTTTCTTTCACGACTCGAACGTCTGAGCGGTTGTTGTACGGGTTGATGGGCGGCTATTTCCTGGCGTACGTTGTCATCGTGAGACGGCGGTGAAGCCAGCACAGGCTTGAGGTGAGAGGCGTCGCGTGTTAGGGTTCGATCCTTATGTCGAACAGTTACCATGGAACCCTTTCGCGACACGACACTTCCGGGAACTGGCGAAAACGGTGTATCGAGTTTGTTTCGCACCTGCTGTTTGACCAGAACCTTGTCTCCTGGCCGTAACGCGGATGCTTTTGCTTTATTCCGTTTATCGGCGTAGTATTTGTTTTTCTGTTTGACTTTCGTGTCACGTTCATTGACATATTTTCGGCTACGACTTGGCGGTACCGGAAATTGCGGGATTTTTGTTTTCATTCTGCGGTTGAACATAAGTTCAAATGGTGAAACTCCAGTGCTTGGATGCGGGGTGCTTCTGTAGTTCATAAGAAATTTGTTAAGTTCTGATTTGTAGTTTTGTCCGGACGCCAGTGCTGTTTTCATACATTTAACTAGAGGTTTCATGAAAGCCTCTGCTGTACCGTTGGCTTTTGGGTGAAGGGGTGTTATTTTCCTGTGTTTGAACCCGAGTTGATCGGCAAATTCCGAGAATGTATGGCTGTTGAACGGCGATCCGTTGTCGGTTTTGACAACGTTTGGTATGGAAAACAGTCCAAAGATTCTCTCCAGCAATGGGATGACGGCTTGTGCAGATACGCTGTTGAGTTTTTCGACCACTGGATATCTACAGTAGTCACAAATAACTACCATAAAATATTCTCCAGAGGGCATAGGGCCACAGAAATCTACCGAAATTTCATCCCACTGACGTTTAGGCAACGGGCTTGGCTTAACTGGTTCGTGCACTGTTTCGTTTGATGCGGACATGCAGGGTATACACTGTTTGCATTTGTCGTCTATGAGTTTGTCCAGGTATGGGAACCAACAGGTTTCACGCAGCAATGATTTACAACGGACTCGACCCTGGTGACCCTCGTGTGCCAGGTTAATGGCCTTATGCTGCAATGATTCTGGGATACACAAGCGGGTGCCACGCAATAAAATGTGTCCATCTGAGAGTGAAACCACGGTCAGTTCTTCGCGAACGTTAAGATAACGGCGATAACTGTCTGTCTGCGAGCACTTTTGTTTGTCCCACGTGTTGTTTTTAACAGCTTGAATTACACACTGAATTACACAGTCTGTCTGGGTGGCACGCGCGACCTCTGAGAGGGTTAACGATTTTGGCACTGAATTGCTCGCGAGGAAGTAAACGTATTCTTCTGCTACGTTGTCTGCGTTGATTTTTTGAATCGGATGTCTAGAACAGTAGTCGGCGATCATTTGGTTTCCAGCACGGTACTTCACTTTGAAGTTGTATGTGGTCAATCGTAAGCGCCATCGTTCAAGACGGGCTGACTGTATCTGCTTTGTGTTGTTAAAAATGGACTCCAGACACCGATGATCGCTGATAAGGGTAAATGCTTTGCCAAACAGGTATAAATGGAAATGTTGGCATCCCCAAACACAGGCGAGAGCTTCACGTTCTGTTTGACTGTAGCGCTGTTCGACTGGGGTGAGTGACCTACTTCCGTATGCAATTATCTTACTTTCCTGAATTAGTATTCCAGAAACACCGACAGGACTGGCGTCTACCCATAATTCTGTGTCCTTAGAAGGATCGAAGTATGTCATCACTTGATCACTTGAAAGCGCGTTTTGAAGCTGTCTGAACGCGGTCTCTTGCTGATTTGTCCACTCAAACGCGACCTTATCTTGAGTAAGGCGTCTTAACGGTTCGGAGATTGTTGAGTAATCGCGGATAAATCGCGAAACATAGTTTGTTATGCCGAGAAACGACCTTATTTCTGCTTGATTTTTTGGCCTGTCAATGTTCTGGATTGCCGCGACTTTTTGTGGATCTGGAGAGATTCCAGAGTCGGAAAATATGTATCCGTAAAATTTGAGTTTTGATTGTCCGAATTCACACTTTCGTCTATTGAGGGTGAGACCCTTCTCCTGCAATCTTTGCAGAAGCGCTTCCAGATTTTTGTCGTGTTCTTGTCGTGTTTTGCCGTGCACGATTATGTCGTCACTGATATTTAACGTTTTCTGCAAACCTTCAAGAGCCTGTCGAATTTCGTTCTGAAATATTTCTGGCGCAACGCTTACTCCAAAGTTGAGACGTTTGTAGCGCCGTAGGCCCACATGGCTAGCAAACACTGTCATATTTCTTGATTCTTCGGAGAGTTCCAGCTGGTGGAACCCCTTGTACAGATCCAGCTTAGAGAACACCGTTGAGCCGTTTAATTCTGATACTATGTCGTCGATAGTTGGCGTCACATGACGTTCTCGTTTTAGTGCAAGATTGGCTTTGCGCATGTCGACACATAGACGAATTTCCTTTGGTGCATTCGGTTTTGGAGCTACCACTAGGTTTGAAACCCACGGCGTTGGTCCGTCGACTTTCTCGATGACGTCTAGCTCCTCTAACCGATCGAGCTCTTGTTCGACTTGCTCATGAACGTGGAACGGGATCCGTCTTGCCGGCTGGCTTGACGGCACAACATTTTCTTCGATATGGAATTTGATTTGTTTGTCTTTCAATTTTCCGAGACCTGTGAATTCGGATTTGTACTTGTCACAGAGTTCCGCGTAGACGCAATCTTTTACCGATGTTATAACCGGAAATATACCGAGTTTTACGGTTGTTTCATAGCTTATTAAAGTTTCTGACCTGTCTTTTATTGTATGGAACACCGCTGTCGCGAATTTCTTGTCTGAGTCGATGGTGAGTGTGTATGTGTTCTGAATCGGCAGAGATATATTTTGACCGAACGCGTATGCTTTTATTTGAGCTTTTGGGGGTTTCGGACGCGGCGTCAATTATGACAGAATGGACTCGGACACCATGTTGATGCTACTTCCGGTATCTACCAGTACACTTGTTTCAACACCTTGTATTGTAAGTTTTATGAGTGGTACCTTTTTATTGCCGATAGCGTTTACAGATAATCCGTATAGGTACTCCTCTTCCGAGTTCGAGTCTCGGTGTAGGGACTCGAAATCCGGCTCTGCATTAATCTCCCGCACTTGTCGATGGCCTGATTGTAGCCTTTTTCTGCACACTGCAATGAAATGGTTATCCTTGTGACAATAATTACACTTAGATCCAATTGCCGGGCAGCGACCGTTCGGGGGTGGATACGGTCCACCACAATTTCTGCAAGACGATGCCCTACGTATCCGACTTGAGTTTTCTTGGCGAGGTGTGGTTGTATATGTATTTCGCTGAGAAGGTTTCGGCTTTGACGTCGTCGTTGGTCGTCTGTGAATTTTGTCTACATGCTCATATAATCCATGCGGGTCGCGAGACATACTTTCTGCTTGGGCTTTGGCTAAATCCATGGTTCTTGCAATTTTCAACAGATCGGAGAGAGGTTTGTCTGAAGACTCGAGACATTTGATTCTCAGTTTCTATGACAATACACCTTGGATAAAGTGGCTTTTTATTTCATCATCGTTGTTAGCGAAGGCACAGTTCGTTGCTTTTTGACGGAGACGTGTCGTGAATTGATCTAACGATTCACCTTGCTGCTGCTTCAGGTTACGAAATTCGAATTTCTCGAACTCCGTGTTTGTGTTTGACGAAAAATGTCGTTTTAGCGCCGCTTTCGTCTCATCGTAATTTGAATCGTTGTCTTCTAAATCCAAAGTCTCGTAAATGTCGTACACCTCGTCACCTGCATAATGTAGTAATAACGCCTTCCTTCGCTTTTTGGAGTCGATGTTCAATCTAACGAACAACAAGTTTTCTAATTTGTTTACATATTTGTCCCATCGTATTCCGGCGGAATGGCTGTCACTATATACTGAAAATCTTTCAAAACTCGGGAGAGCCATGTTAACACATTAATCCTCGTCGCCAATGTAATGTTTCAGATCCGTATAGGGATGGTTAAGATATAAATCTGTAGACGTAGTTTGTTTATATATTTATTAAACACACACACTCAGAGATACATACAGTCCAACGTTATACTAGATAAATGTTCGCACAATCTGCAACGCTGGATGCTGATTAGTGTGGGCGGGGTTAACCCAAAGGTCAGCATAATTATGAATGACGGCTGGACATTACAGGTGGTAATAAAAAAAAGTCCCTACCTTAGTCGGTGACTCAAATGAAGTTAACCTGTTGATTGAACAGATTAAAACAAGAGCACTTCTAGACACGGGGAGTTGTGTAAGCCCAGCAATTCTTGATACACATTTGACATCTATTCCAATTCAACATTTGAATGCACACATCAAGATCGAATGTGCTGATGGCAATCAATCGCCATATTCTGGCTTTATTGAAGCTGAAAAACAGGTTAACGATGGTTTACCTAAAGCTGAACCACTTAAGTGTCAATTTCTAATTTCTAGAGACACTGATTATTCAGCTTTGACACCAGTTATTATTGGTACAAATATTTTGTCATGTTTTCTTGACAGTTGTAAAAGCCAGTTTGGCACAAAATATTTGCATAAGGCTAACATGCATGAACCATGGTACCTATCATTTAGGACAATGAATATCCGAGAAAAAGAATTGCAGAAAAATAATCATAGGATTGCCATTTTAAAATCTGCAAATCAGAACAAAATTATTCTAGGTACAAATGAATGCAAGGCTATTTATTGTTTCTCTGACAGAGAATTGGACATGCAACCTACCCTGGCTGTGACCACAGAGTCACCATTGACTGGTTTACCAAAATTTGTTGTCATAACACCAGGGTTAGTTAATTACTCCTTTTCAAAGGGTCAACTCTCATTGTTGTCAACATTTCAAATATAACTACCAATAGTGTTGTTATATCACCAATGACTGTGATATGTGAGTTGCAGCCAGCAACAATTGAACAAAATATCTCCACTAGTAACAAACTTGATGAAAAGGATGTGTTACAACAGATCTCAATTGATGCCAATAATATTTTAAACTCAAATAGTTAAATTGCTTGAAAAGCATAAACATATATTTTCAAACGGGGATCATGACATTAGAAATTGTGATCAAATTAAACATAGGATTGATTTGATTGATGAAGTGCTATTCAAACAAAAACTCATAAGGATACCACCTCATATGATAGATGAAGTACGCAAACATTTGCAACAGTTATTAGACACAGGAATTATAAGAAAATCCAAATCACCTTGGTGAAGCAACATTGTTGTAATTAGAAAAAATAATGGAAATTTAAGAATGTGTGTAGATTATAGGGAACTGAACAATAAATCAGTAAAAGATTCATTTGCTTTGCCCAGAATAGAAGAAGTTTTGATGTTTTAAATGGAGCCAAATATTTTTCAACAATCGATATGAAAGCGGGATACCATCTAGTGGAAATAGACGAGACACACAAAGAAAGAACAGCCTTTACAGTTGGAGCTTTAGGTTTCGTTCAGTTTAATAAAATGCCATTCGGTTTATCAAATAGTCTTGCAACCTACCAACGTCTCATGCAATAATGTTTAGGCGAATTTAATATCGAAATATGCGTCATATACTTGGAGGATCTCATTATTTTTTCCGACTCATACACACAACATTTGGAAAGACTTGATATAGTTTTAAAGAGACTTGCTGAATGTGGACCAAAGTTAGCCCCAGAGAAATGCTTCTTCATTCATGAGAAAATTAAATTTCTTGATCATGTTGTATCAAGTGAAGGCATTGAAACTGATCCAGGAAAGATAGAAAAAATTAAGAATTGGCCGACACCTCAAAATTCTGATGAATTAAGATCCTTCATTGCTTTTGCAGGATATTATAGGAGATTTATCAAAAAATAAATCTTCTAATACCAGAACATTAACTGATCGCCTTCCAACAACTGCATGTAAGAAAGGATCCAAGAAAAAAAAAGGAATGGAAGTGGACATCAAAAGAACAAAACATATTTGATGAGTTGAAAACTATTTTAACGTCTCCACCTATCTTAACATATCCTGACTTCATCAAACCTTTTGAGCTTCACACTGATGCCAGTGGCACTGGTTTAAGTGCTGTATTGTACCAGGACAAAAATGTGATTGCATATGCCAACAGATCTTTATCCAAGTCTGAGAAAAATTATTCTGCTTACAAATTAGAATTCTTGGCATTGAAATGGTCAGTAACTGAATTTTTTTAAAGATTACTTGTCTCTACAATATTTCAAGGTATTCACTGATAACAACCCATTGACATACATACTTACAACAGCAAAGCTTGATGATACGGGCCAACGCTGGGTTTCTGCCTTAAGTGAATTTTGTTAGTCTAACATCACGTTCGGAGAGAAGTTGGGAGAGCTGTATGAGTCAAATCCACAATTTGACTTAATCCCGCATCTTTAATCGAATACATTGAATATTATCATCTTTATGTTCTAGAACTGAACACTAATAAACTAACAATTTTGATATCACTTACCGAGCTGGTCTTAAAAATGGGGATGCAGATGCCATTAGAAGGTACCCACATGAATGTGTAAAATTGAAAAACATTACCGAAAATGTTTAAATAAAAGATTCTACAATTAAAGCAGTTTGTTGCATCTATTATGCAGAACAAATACCTGCCATTGAAACATTACACTGTAACAACATAAACATGAAGTGACTGAAACACCTGGTAGTGTGATGGCGCAGATTGAGTTACGAGAAATAAGATCCCATCAGAGAAATGATCCTTTGATTAAGAGATGGCGACGCATGGTTATTGATGACTTTTTACCGGACAAGAACCAGATGAGGGGTAAAGAAGACTTCATGATGAGAAAACATTTACAGCATTTTAAGATCATAAGAGGACTTTTGTACAAATAAATGGTGTTTATAAATGAAAGTTCTGAAAAGAGTAGACAGTTAGTTTTACCCAAAGTATATAGGGATGAAGTACTGAAGGGTTTACACAATGACATTGGTCATCCTGGAACTGACCGAACACTTTCATTGATTAGAAGTAGGTGTTTTTGGCCTAACATGTCTAGGGATGTTGAAAATTGGGTGACTAACAGTGATCGGTGTCTAAAAAGAAAAACATTTACCAAAGCTGAAATGGTAAACATTCATCATATTTCCCACTGGAATTAGTATCCATGGATTACTTAACTCTTGAACCTTCTAAAGGATGAAGTAATATCTTAGTGATCACTGACCAGTTCACCAAATTTGCAGTTGCCGTTCCAACTCGAAATGAGACGGCCATAGCAACAGCAGATGCTTTGTTCAATAATTTTATTGTCAAATATGGAATCACAGAAACACTTCATTCAGATCAGGGAGCAAATTTTGAGTCTGAATTAATCAAAGAGTTGTGTGACTTAATGGAAATGAAAAAAAGCAGAACAACACCATAGCATCCAATTGGAAACGGTTGTACAGATCGAATGAATAGAACGCTACTGAACATGCTAGGAACTTTAGAGCCTGATAAAAAGTCTGACTGGAAAAATTACATTTCACCATTAGTATTTGCCTATAACTGCACCAAGCATGAAACAACACAAGTTAGCCAATTGAAATAATGTTCGGACGTACATCTAAGCTACCCATAGATGTCATGTTTGAAGAACCTAAAACAAGTAACAACAAGTTAAATCAAGAGTATGTATGTGAATTGAAAGAAAGGATGAGTACAGCTAGAGAGGTTGCCAGAAGATTTATTGAAAATGCCCAAACTAAACAAAAGAAATACTATGATAGTAAGGCAAAAGCTAGTAGATTGAATATAGATGAAATAAATAAAGGCAAACATTACATTGCTGATAAGTATGAGTCTGAGCTTTACATAGTAATTGATCAACCTAATGTAGAAATTCCAGTGTACAGAATAAAATCATACCATGGAGCAGAGAAGACTGTACACAGGAACCATCTGTACCCTGTTACAAGCAGATAAGAAAAGGAGAAACAAGATAGTGAAACGACGGCTCAAGAAGAGATTTCAACTAGGGTCACAACTGAAACAGTTCAACCAGAGAGTGAAGACACATGTGACGTCACAGAAGATACGGATTCAGAGGATCAAGCAGCATATGTTTATCCCAGTGGGGACGCCCACCGCAGAATCCAAAGGAAGAGGGATATTCCAGAACCAACAGAACTAATTGCTGTTGAAGAGGAAGAGAGAGAAGATAATGAAGATGAAGAGGTAGAGAGTAGTAACGTTTCTCCAAGAACGTCAATAAGTGAAGATGCCCTTCCTCAAGATGGTGTAGCAACAACATCAGAAGAAGAGGATGATGCAGAAGATACAACAGATTATCAACAGGAGTACCCTAGAAGTCTACATGTTCATTCAACAGATGATAGCAGTGATGAGACAGCAACAAGAGGTGCAACTGCTGAACAAAGGACGAGGGATCCGCCTAATCCGAGACCACGGGCTAAACCGAAACCAGAAGAAGTGCGAATACCAGTTCCGACTCCAAGAAGGTCATCACGGAGCAGGAAACCACCAGCTAAAAATACTGACTATCACATGTTTACGATGACATCAGAACAAAGACAGAATGCTTTGTCTGACATACTAACACCTAGTACTATAGAGTCTTTAGACCATAAATCACTGCAGAAAGTATTAGCTGCTTTATGTTTTAAATGTTCATAATAACTTGTACAATTAAAGTTATCTACATTTGTATTTTATGCATGAGATTAAATGTTGAATTGACTATTCAATATATTTGTTGATGCATCAATTTGTTGATGCACACATATTATGTCCGTGTACATATTCTTAACTATTATTAGATTTTTTTATTATACAAGTGGTGTTATAGCTTTAAAGATATGCTATAAAATGAGTAACTTCAAGAGTTAATTTTGTCTTTATCTTTCATATGGAGAATTAGCTTAAGGGGAAGCTATTTATTCCTAGTTGTAGTAGTATTGAAGAAATATTATACTTAGTATGAGAATTAAGTTGCTAGAAAAAGAATTGTAGTATGAATGATCAACTTGATGTTTTCTTGACAATATTTGATTAATGACGGGACGTCATTTCTCACAGGGGGGGGGGAAGTATGTGACAGGGCTGGACAATCGACTTTTGTTTTTAAATTATTGTGTAACCTTTTTAAATAAACTTTACTGTGATGTGTGTTATTATTTGCACGCGCCAAATGTCAGTCGAGCGCAATCGTTTGTTGAGGACGAACAGTTGAAAGTTGACGGCAGTAGCTGTATTATTCCATCTAACATCACATTCGGAGAGAAGTTGGGAGAGCTGTATGAGTCAACTCCGCAATTTGACTTAATCCCGCATCTTTAATCGGACATCTGTAATCTGACATCTATATATCTACATTGAATATTATCATCTTTATGTTCTAGAACTGAACACTAATAAACTAAATATTTAAAGTATAAAGCTGTCTTGAGTTACCACAAAAATACAACCAAAATACCCAAAAGTTACAATATAATATATAAGTTATAATTTATAATATATATTATATAGTAAATATAATATATGATACATAATGTATGTGCATAATATATAATATAAAATTTAATTATTATTTTTTTCTATGTTTGAAATTTGATCAGGTAATAAAACAGTTATTTCATGGATGCTTGGTGAACAGTCAAAACTGTTGTCCCTCGGTATCAGGGCTGACATTTGGAACTGTTGCCCTCGGCCTATCGGCCTCGGGCAACAGTTCCAAAGTAATCCCTGATACCTTGGGACAAAAGTTTTGACTGTTCACCGCGCATCCATGAAATAACTGTATAATAATAATGAATATATGTCATATAAATACCACGTGCTAATAATGACAGGACGATTAGTTTTGATAATGCTAGACTTGCAAACCATTAAGGTAGTACAACTGTAATCATTTCCCGCGTTTTTTTTTGGAAGATCGGTTGACATCTGCTGATGTCGGTAAATACCTTAACTCAAGTCGTGAGATGTCCGTTTTGTTCGGTTTGTTCGGTTTATTATTTACAAAGTTCTATTCTTAAATTAAAACATGTTTTATATAATTTCAAAATAGATTGTATCGCTGATATGCATATTTCAATATATTACGACGTCAAAATATGTTTTTGATACAAAAATGTGTAAAAAATTAACCGGAAGTAATATAGGGTGTGCCTCAGGGTTCTTTACTAGGCCCCCTCTTATTCAATATTTTTACAAATGATATTTTTTACTTTATAAAAAAGGTACTCTGTACAACTATGCCGACGATAATACGCTCTCTTTCCACGCCCCTGATTTTGATGAACTGAAACAAGTACTTCAAGATGAAAGTAATATTTTAATTGACTTGTTTAAATTCAATTGTATGCAGGCTAATCCTGACAAATTTCAGGCTTAAGCTGTAGGCCAAAAAAACTATCAGCAAATCCCCAATTTTCAATTTAGATGGATTCAGTATATCATGTGATGAAGTCGTCAAACTCTTGGGAGTGAACATTGACTGCAAGCTGAAATTTGATTCTCATGTTAGTAATATATGTAAAAAGGCTGCACAGCAGGTCAATGTTTTGAAAAGTATTGGTAACAACCTTAGCAAACTAAATAAGCTCACTATATTTAATACTTTTGTCTTATCAAATTTTAACTTTTGCTTATTGGCATGGCACTTTTGCTCAGAAAGCAATACTAGAAAAATGAAAAAGATTCAAGAGCGTGCACTCCGATTTGTTTACGATGATTATTCCTCAAGTATTTCAATGTTACTCTCAAACGCAAACTTAACATCGCTGCATGCCCGCCGGATGAGAACCATGGCTCTAGAAACTTTTAAAATAGTCAATAACATTGCCCATCCTGTGTTATCAGACCTTGTTGTAAGAAAGGATACAGGTATAAATTTTAGATATTCCAAATTTATTACAGGTACCAGCGATTAGAACCACTTCTTATGGTAAGAACTCCTTTAAGTACGCTGCGCCAATGCTGTGGAACTCACTCCCAGATCACTTCAAAACCTGCTCCAGCTTTAGTCAGTTTAAGACCCTGATCTCCAGCTGGAGCGGTAAAGACTGCAAATGCATAGCCTGTGATTCTGGGTAGGTGAGCACCAACAGCACTGACGAGCTGTTCTTTGAGTTCAAATTTCATGTGCTTATATGTATTTTGTGTTGCTTGCTGCATGTTCATATTTTCCCACTTTGTATCTCAGCTTGCAGTCAATGTGTTATTTTTCAATGTGCTTATATTGTATTTTGTGGTATTTTTCATGTGCTTATATGTATTCTGTGTCCCCCTTTGTGCCTCAGCTTGCAGTCTATGTGGTATTTTTCATGTCCTTATATGTATTTTGTGCTGCCTTTTGCATGGTCATATTTCTCCCTTTGTGTCTAAGCTAGCAGTCAATGTAGTATTTCATATACTATGCTTGTGTTTTGCTTTTTGCATGGTGTTGATTGTTGTTGATTTGTAAGTAGTTGCTTATATTTAATTTTAAATTGCCTATAGCTATGTGATGTATTAGTGCTGCAAATCATGACTACTGCCAATCTGCTTCATGTGCCCAGTCTCTGTCTGTTTTCTTACTGAAGAATTCTTAAACAGTCTTTTTTAATTATTTTAACTATTTATGTCATTCATTAGCTAATACATATGATACTCATTTAACCATTTATATATAAACGGATAGGCATTTTTCATGGTTTTTAATTAAAATGCTTGATGTTTTAATTTGTAGGTGCACTATGATGCCTTTTAACTAAATACTATGCCTCCTTTACAATTGTGTAACTATCATGTAACTTACATTCTTAACATTGTAGCTGATTTACACTTGTTTTATTATATACCCTTGTTGTACAATAGTCGGTTCAAAAGCTCACATGAGCTTATGTTTGTATATGTTGCTGTCTTGCCGACTTTAAATAAAGCTTATCTTATCTATCTTATCTTATATTTTCGCGACAACATAAAATCAACATCATCATGAATCGTAACCAAAAACGTTTCACGAGTAAAAAAACAAGTGTCAACGAAGAAAAAATACTTTCTAATCATTCATATTTTGGGAATAAACAAAATCTTGAAAGCACAGAGTCTTCATTGACGCAGGCATCGTGGAAAATACGTCGGCGTTTAGTGGACTGGGACGTTTTGCAATGAACTGTTTGTAAGTTATGTCATAAATAGAAAATTACTCGTAGAATAGTTTATATGGAATGATATTATGTTTATGTTAGAAAATGTGTCGCAATACAATTCAATTGTGGTAATAAATTAAATAAATTTCTCAAGTTTAAATAAATTTCTCAAGTTTAATAGCTAAATTACATGTGAAGTGACTTAAGGTCACTTCCAACGGCCTTGCTGTTGGGCTAGCTCTTTAGCGACTTGGTTAAAGTGTCTGACTACCACTCTGGAGGTCGTGGGTTCAATCCCCGGCTTGAGCTCAGTATTTTTACATTAATGGAGACGAGGATGAGATAAAAAAAAGAACTATGAATGCGGGAATGTGACTGAGCTGTTTAATGGTTTCTGGGAGGGCCATGATGCAAGACATGCTGTAGCGGGCGTGTCTGGGCCTTATAAACAATAAAAGGGGGAGGAGTGTAGTGATTAAAGGTCACTTTCAACAGCCTTGCTGTTGGGCTAGCTCTTTGGCGATGTGGTTAAAGTTTCTGACTACCACTCTGGAGGTCGTGGGTTCAATCCCCGGCTTGAGCTCAGTATTTTCACATTACATGTAATATTATTGTCAATGTGTTCTATATCTATAACAAGTAAAAAAAAACACACACATATCAGTACTGTTGTCTTAGAGGTGTTATCTGTGCAGTATGTAAATTGAATTTCGTTGTTCCAAAGAGAGTTATTCAAAGATGCCATGGGTTTGTCCCCTGGGGCACAAACAGTCGAGTATGCTAAGAAATGTATGAAGCATCGCATTGACAAGCTACATATGGCTAGCTTACCTTCATTCAAACATTGACAACTGGTGCTGAGACAAGAACGCTCTATAATCAGGGTGCAAACAAAGCACTTGAGGGAGATATGTACAAGTCTGGCAAGGATTAGTTGAAAACCTTTTTATTTAAGCTTGATTGCATCGCAAGCCTCAGCATTATTCAGACACTTGAGTCCGTTTCGTGGGAAGGGGATCATGAGAACGCTCACTGATTGGGTATCCAACCCACGACCTCCCAATCGCTATGCGGACACAATATCCATTAAACCACCTTGACCTAACGGATAATTGTATTGTTGTATTATTGACAAATACGTGGATGTTTATATTTTTAATGATCGGATTACTTCTGGGCATCAAAATAGTGAAGTAAAGTGGTTCATTTTTGTTACCATTGAATAGAATCGTCATTATTGTATTACTTGTTTGTACTGATTTTAAAATGCATCCATTTGCATTTCAATGAACATGGTGATTGGAACTAGTTTACTGTATTGTTGATAACATATAAACATTTTGTTCTCATACTTATTTATCAGCTGTTTATTGCACAGGTATGGCGCACGAAGACATCCCTGACACAGAGCAAATACCAGATATGATACCTAAGGTAATCTTCAAACCAGTAATCTTGCAAGGGAAACCGAGAATTATTATATTTAACCTAGAAACTACCGGACTCAGTTTGTTATGAAAATAACATTAATTGTACTTTTAATAATTATGTAGAACTAATAACTGGTCAGCTACAGATATCAAACAGTTGCCTGTATGATTTTGTTTTTCAATAAACCAATTTTATTGCCAGTAGATCAGCAGTGTTATTATTAACCTAATAAAATTCCCATACATATTTTATTATGTTAAGTTGCATTCTAAAGGTGATATTGCATATACATGTAGCAATATTTTACGAAGATTGCAATGTGAACTATGTTTCCAGTTGAAGGAAGGGTACTCTCGCAGGTGACTCAGATTGCAGCGGTGGAAGTCCAGTCTGGTATTCAGTTCGCAACGTATGTCACACCAACAGTTCCAATAAGTCAAGAGGCTCCACAAGTTACAGACATGTCAATGACTGATTGGACGATGACAGTCAATGGACAAGTTGTGCAGCTAGTGTCAATACAAGTGGCTGTCATAAGAATGGTTCATTGGCTTGAACATGTTCAAGAGTGTGCTTAGTTGCTCATAATGGTCATTGTTTATATTTTCCCATTTTAGTTTCGATCTTGGTAAATAATGACACAATTGATACTTATTATGACTGTGCTTTGATCGATTCTTTATCAATATTCAGAACATTTTATCCAAGAACTATCCAACATTGAGCCCACTAATTTCATGCGGTGTAATGAAAAGGCCTTCGGCTGAAAATACTTCTTGGTCAAGGCTGAAACTTGTTCAACTGAAAATGCTTAATTATCGGGTTGGTGAGGATGCAATACAAGATGTTTTTATTTAAAAAAAATGCTGAATGATTGTCTAGGGTCTCTTATTCTAAAAAAAATATATGATGAAGTTTAATATGTTGGTACTCTAATGTATGATATTTTTAAATAACAGTGATCTCACCTTTCAACTAAGGTAACACATACGGTACTGCATAACCATCCATAATGCCCTTAATATGTGCATAACAAATCATCAAAGCACCCTTAGTACTTTTTGAGTTGTCGTAGGATTCATTGTATGTGAGTTTTTGTTTTTATTTTAAATAACAGTGATCTGACCATTCAGATAAGGTGAAAAATGTGTACATTGTTACTAAATGAACAGAAGCTTGTGATGTAGTGGTCATTAGAATTGCAATCTAATAATTGTATAGATATCAGTTAACAGAGCAAAAAACTTACTATACAACATTGTTACTTTTTTCACTTTTTAGACCAACTCATGCCTCCATCCCCACCCCCACCCCCCACCCCCACCTCACCAATGCCATCCCTACATTGGCAGATTTAGCATAACTGAATTATGTATTAAATAGATTTATTAAGTGAGTAAGAACATTGCAGGTGTTAACTGAATTGGTAAATTTTATGCACTCTGTTTATTTTGCATATTTTGACCATTTGTCATTATTTTGGTTTGAATTTCTTTCAAAATATTTCTAATAGTCCTATTAGATTTTAGTAGATTTTTCAAAATATACGCGGGTTAAATTGCTTTTTTACTTCGATTTGAGCTAATCACATGTCTCTGATAAAATACAAATGCTCACATTCTAAAGAATCTTATATATAACTTATAAAAAAGAATTATAATTTTGTATGGGTCGTTTTTGCATACACGGGTCGAATTTATTGTTTTGAAGGACCTCACATAATACATCAGATTTTTTTCATTATTGTTTTCTCTAAATTGTCTTGTATTATATGATTTAATCATTTACTATCAAATCCTGTACTAAATATACAAAATTGTTAAACAAAAATCTAAAACATATGAGTTTATTGAATGTATTTATCCCCAGGGGTAATTTAAGATTGAAGAAAATTCAAATTATGGGTAATCATACAGAAAAAAATTAAAACAAAATTGCATGGAAAGCCACCCTAAACATTTGTAATTTCGCCATATATGGTATGAAGTTTATGAAATTAAAACTTTTAATGGGTTTGGGAATATTGCCCATTACAGTTGTACTACCTTTATTGTCTATCAGAAGGTACAAAATAAGCAAATCCAAATAGTAGAACGAACTATTTAAAAATCTTCTTGGTGATGCCCACTGCACTAGTTTGATTCGCAATTGACAGCTAAACAAATGTCTATCCGAAATGCAAAGAAAACTTTATTATTCAGTTTAAGTTTTACTTATAATTTAGGCATAATGAAGTAATTAAATAATAATTGGTTGTAACGCAATACTAGACCTAGTCACTAAACAAAATTATTTACTATTTACCAAATAGTACAAGTTGGTTTCAAATGAAAAAAAAAAACAACAAACAAACAAACAAACAATTATTGTTAATTTAAAAGGGTATATACATAATTAGACCCCTAAAGTAGGGTTCTTTAAAAAAAAAGGAAATGATCAGGAGAGAGCATATATTCAACAATGAATATATTCAGCACAGCTTGTATTAAAAACTTTGAAAGCGTTGAGCAAGTTCTAAATAATGGTATTTTCAGCCAGATTTCTTTTTACAGCTTTACTCTAACTAGCATAATGCAATGGATGGTTGGAGATCACTATCATGATTCTTTCATGTTTTAATAGCACCCTGCCCCAGGGCATTGCCAGCTGTTACCCTAGACAGTTTTGACTCTAGGCGCATGGTTTGAAAAAAAGTTGTATTTTCGTGCTATAACAAGAAATCTTGTGCTCCCCATTTTGTGGCAAGTTTGTACTGAACAGACAGAACTTGAGAATTTTTATTATAGAGGACTAATATATGTTGTTGAATACAAAAATTAACAACAGTGTACCGTGTGGTTTCAGGAAAGTTATTTTGCTTATAGTTCAGTACTATATTAATAAGCATTATGTTATAAAATATCAATGTTGAACAAGATGTATAACTTTTGTATATGGATGATAAACATAGCAAAAACATACTTTCATATGAAACAGAACGCCTCCGGACAATGATAAGTTTGGGTCTACGAACAGACGAACAGGCAGACATTGTGGATGGCGATTTCTGTATACCCTTCTTTTGAGAACTTGTCCTTGTGAAATAATAGGTGGAGAAGTGTATATCTGTAAAAACCGTTTCTCATATGTTCTTTACTCTGTTTGTGTCAACAATTCATGTGATACAAAATTGATTGTGTTTATTAGTTTTATGATCTTTCTTTGATGATAACTGTATATTTTAAAATATACAGCAATGTCGAACTAGAAAACCATGGGCCATAGAACGCTCACCTGAGACCAGAGGGAACTAAACTAATCTGAGAAGGCGACGTTTAAAATTATGAAAGTACTTTATGAACCATAATTATTTAATATCTAGGCACATTTCTTTCTTTGAACTCGGCTGAGATATCAAAAAAACTAATATTCTGACGGAGGTTTATGATGATTGGATATAACATAGTCGTCCAGAGTGTCAACATTCTTTTTAATTTGACCTAGTGACCTAGTTTTGAAATCATACAATAAATGTTGCCAATAGAGCTTTAACAAGGTTTTTACAAAAAACATACAAGGTAAACTGCGCCGCCCCTGGCGGCCATGTTTTCAAGGAACCGGAATCATTTAAAAACTCAGCCGAGAATGCATTAGAACAAATGTTCTGACAAAGTTTCAAAAAGATTGAACTATAAATTTGACTTCTAGTGTGTTTACAAGGTTTAACTACAGCCATGCAGAAAAACTGCCCGCTCCCTAGCGGCCATATTTTCAACGAACCGTAAACATTTGCGAACTCGGCCAAAAAATCATTAGAACAAATTTTCTATTTTTTTTTTAATGAAGATTGAACTATTAATGTGACTTCTAGAGTTTTAACGAGTTTTTACAATAGCAACATAAGGAAAACTGCCCCGCTTCCTTGCGTCCATATTTTTAACCATGCAAAACCATTTTCCTACTCAGCTGGGATATCATTAACAGAACATGTTTTTATCTAACGTTAAACAGTTTTAAACTCGGCCAAGATACGCACAACGAACAACGGACAAAAGGCAATCACAAAAGCTCATCATGAGCACGTCGTGATCAGGTGAGTAAAAACATATGCTATGGTCACAAAAAATGCAAATGGGTTTTTAAACTCTGCAGTACCTGGATCGAACTCAATTATGACAAACACGCTTGAGATCCAATTTAAATTACAATACGCTTCTACATATTGATGCAATTGATCAATGATTACCACAGCCTGTGTTGAACATTCGCCAAACTTGGTCAGATGAAGCAAAGATTTAACAATAACAAACATTCTCGTGAAATTGGAGTACATCGATTGCGTCTCTCATCACAGAAAAAAAAAAACATGTACGTTTCTCACTGTGAATGAACAAAAACTGTCACGTGACCCCAAAAGTCAACGTCAGTAGGCGTTTAACGAAGGATAACAGCCGCACCAGGTAGGTTTTTGTCAATATATTCGCTGATTGTCCTTTGGCTTTCATACGACCCAGGACGGGCAATAAGGCATGCATAAAGCTTGCGATCGGTATATCACGCGTTGTGTGTGTTGCATTTGTTCTCGAAAACGCTTCGACACAAACTTTCATTTTAGAAGCAAACGTCAGTAGTAAAACATACAAAGAGTCGGTGTTTACACAAATAAGCGATCACAGAAATATCTATGCGTTACCGGACGAACATATATTACATTTCTTCGCGTAAGCAAACGCAAATATGTATCGGATAATAAATATACGTTTAAAGAATAGAAACAAATATGGCAAACGTCAGTATCACATTTCAGAATGGCAAACATCAGTAAACAAAAAATGCAAACGGCAGTAGCCGTATAGACCAGTTGAATGTTATTGTTTACATTCGGGA
>VMBQ01004238.1:0-87842 GCA_007657795.1 Dreissena rostriformis | reverse complement strand
GTTTTTTTTTAGAGAGTACACCTTCATGACTCGATTATTTAGTATATTGTAACCTCAAACAGAACCCACGACTCAACCAGTAACAACCATACTTTAAGGACCAATTTTTTTTTCAAGTACCTGTGGTCTGTGGTCTGAATTCATCGTATCAAGCTTTTATCACACCGCTATAACATATTTAAACTCCACCAACACTTACCAAGTCATATATTTACTCATTTTTGTGTAAACACTCTTTTCCCACTCTGGATCAGCAGACGATTTATTTCATAAATCAATCGGAGCCATCCGGAGATAGTCGATGTAACACGATTGACTCTTTTCCATTTTCAGCACGCCATTGGCTATGGAAGATTTAGTTTTATGGCCATAGCCGAGAAAGATGTCGGAGGACTACGAATGAAATGATATTTACTGTTACTAGTCTTCTATATGCAATGGTCGAATATGGATGTGTATGGTGTACTTAATAAACTACACGTATGGTTTATAAGTTTAATATACATCCATAATAAATAATCAGGCAACTTGATAGTGCGCGTGCATGTGATGAGCGCTAGCAATGGACTGCGTAGACTGAGGCATGTATGTATATACTAACAGAGTGGCGCACTGGGTTCATGCATTCAAATAAAGGCCTATACTGTTACAATGGACTTATTATTAAATTAATTACGCTAGCATCTAGATCTAGTTCTTAATCGTTTTCCTTAAATCTTCAAACAATGTTTGGCTATCAAAATGCCACCAGAAGTTGTCCATGGCAACAATGACTAACAATTAATTGGAGTAAGTTATTATTTCTTTCTAACTTGTCGTCCATAGCCACAATGGCTGACTATTAAATAATTATTTACATTTGAAATAACACCAACATTCATTTAAGAATGTCGTCTATGGCCACCGTGATTGACCTTTAAACAAAACCAATGATCATAAAGTAAGTCGCCTGTGGCGACAGTAATTGAAATATCATTTATGTTCATAATTACAAGTCATACATGGTCACAGTAATTGCCCTGTGAAATATTATCAAATTTATTTATTGCTTGTCGACTATGGCCACAGTAATTGTCCTTTGAAATATTACAGATGTTCTTTATTGCAAGTCGAATATGGCCACAGTAATTGACCTTTGAAATACAACCAATGTTCGCTATTGCAAGTCGACTATGGCCACAGTAATCAACCATTCAAATATCACCAATGTTCTTTATTGCAAGTCGATTATGGCCACAATAATTGGCATTTGAAATATCCCTAATGTTCATCATTGCAAGTCGGCTATGGTCAAAGTAATTAACCTTTGAAATATCATCACTGTTATTAAATGCTAGTCGACTATGGCCACATTCATTGACGATTGAAATATCACCAATGTTCTTTATAGCAAAACGCCTATGGCCACAAAAATTGGTATTTGAAATATCCCCAATTTTGATCATTGCAAGTCGGCTATTGCCAAAGTAATTGACCAATGAAATAACACCAATGTTCATCAGTGCAAGTCGTCTCTGGGCCACAGTAATTGACATTTGAAATATCATCAATGTTATTCATTGCTTGTCCACTATGACCACAGTAATTGTCCCTTGAAATACTGCCAATGTTCTTTATTGCAAGTCGAATATGGCCACAGTAATTGACCTTTGAAATGCAACCAATGTTCATCACTGCATGTCTTCTTTGGCAACAGTGGTTGACCTTTGAGATATCATCAATGATATTCATTGGTAGTCGATTATGACCACAGTAATTGTCCTTTTAAATACAACCAATGTTCTTCATTGCAAGTCGACTTTGGCCTCAGTAATTGACCTTTGAAATATCACCAATGTTCATGATTGCCTGTCGTCTATGGCCACAGTAATTAACGTTTGAAATATCATCAGTGCTATTCATTGCTAGTCGACTATGGCTACAGTTATTTCCCTTTGAAATGTGGCTACCGAATTCACATGTGAAAGTTTTGTATCGGTACAGGAAGCGCTAGAACGTTTGCTACGCCACGAAAAATGGTGCCATTATAAGAGTCATTTACTGTGGCCATAGTCGACTTGCAGTAATGAACAATGGTGCCATTTTAAGAGTCATTTACTGTGGCCATTGTCGCTTAACAGTAATGAACAATAGTATCATTTTAAGAGTCGTTTACAGATCGCAAACAAGTCGATTTAAATCAAGTTTTCGGTATCCGTGGTTGCATATGCATGCATTATGTGACATGCCTCGTTGTTTTAAAGGAATAGGACGCAAGCTTTCGATTAAGGGGAGAAAACTCAAAAATATTGTTTGAAAGTCTGTTCTAGATTTATTCTCATGGACATGGTCAAACGGGCTGGAAATATTGCTAGGTTATCGGCCGACTGTGAGTAAACGGCTGGACAGATTTCTTTGAAGTATATTTTTTTTGAAAGGTTGTTCAATTGCCCATAAGAGGACCAAGGGATGCTTTGGATTAAAGCTAATTTTGACATTTTTGCGGCCCGCGAAGACAGGTCTATGATAAATTCTAGTTAATGACCTTGTTATGATTTCAATATTAGAGGGTGTTTTTTTTTTCATGGCTCTTTGTCAATTTTTCTGTCATTAAACATGATTTTATATATGTATTTGAATATATTGGGCTCCTGGGCCCATATACTATCCAGGGTACGTTACTTCCACGTGTGATTTCTCTTGGTACGATGAATAATTATTAAATTANATTATTATTATTATTATTAATATCAAAACGCATAAATCAAAAAATTCAGGCTTCGCGAAATTGCCGGTCCGCCGGTCCTGACCGGCAGATTTCCATTTTCTCCGGCAGGTTTAACAAGAATGTCGGTCCTGGCGACCGGCAAAATGTGAAATGAATGCAAACAAATCTTATTTTTTTCAAAGTTGAAAATTCGAAGAACAAACCCCTTAGGCCTTACTACATCATGAAAATGATATCGCTCATTGTTTTGATGTTTGCAATAAGTTTGTTACGTACAATTAGCAAATTCAACTGGTTACACAACACCTACTTCAAACTCAGTCGCAAAATCGGCAACTGTGTTCTGCTAAAATGCAATTGAAAACGTAACAGTCAAAGATAAATTAAATAATTTAACCAGACGATTTAATTACATGCAAACGAAGTGTATTTGTTAACAGAAAATGACTTCCATTTTCCATTTTCGTCAGGTTTTCAGAAAGTCCCCGGGAAGCACGTTTTTTTCATGACTGCGTGCGACGCAATAAAACGTTGCTTTGTATCGTATTGCATTCAATCTAAATTTAAATTCACTCGTCCATAAATGGCCAGATTATTGTTTAATTGATGTTGTAATAATATTGGATTATCGGATATATAATTATGCACATTAGAAAAGCGGTATGTATACATTTATCAATACACATTTACTTTTTTCAATTTCGTTTATTGTCTTTGATCTGTCGCGTGTTGACACACCATGGGTAATAATCATTACCATTGTACCTAAACGAAGTCAACGTATTCGATACAGCTTTATTGCATTCGCGTTTTACAAGAAATGTCACGTGTAAGTAAAGTACACTGTATAATGTACATCCCTTTGTGTCAAAACCGGATTTGTCTTGATTGAGCAACAGACTCAGTATGCATGCGTGGATTACGTTGGATTTCAATGTACACGGTAATTCAGTCTTAATTTTGTTTAAACCTTGGACGTAATTATTCGTTAGGAACTTAAATTTACTGTTAATAACTGTTATCTTATAAGGATAAAGCACTGGCAGTGGCTTGTTGAGCTTAAATAAAGGGTTAATGTTAATGTACAGTGTTGTTGTTGTTTTTTTCGGTCCGGCTAAATTTTCTCCGGACAGGCACATTTTCTGAAATGCCTGTCCTGATGACCGGCAGATTTTTTCCAATTTCGCGAAGCCTGTCAAAAATCAAATGTGGAACTTGAGGTCATATTGCGGGACGACTTTTTCCCAAACTTACCGTATAAAGTGCAGCGAACAACGGTACCATTCGGTACCCCTCGCAGATAATCATAATCGATATACTTATCCGATGTTTGACGGAAAGGGTCGAGAGTGTGCGATTGCAACGGTACCAGTGAGGTAAATGTCTTGGCCAATGAAAACATTCGTTGTATCCGTTTAGGTCCAGAAAGGCCGAAAACCAAAAAGGCCGCATACCAAAAAGGCCGAATACCAAAAAGGCCTTTTCCAAAAAGGCCCCAAAGCGTACCAAAAAGGTCAAAAAATGAACCAAATCTCTAAATTATTAATATATATAACCATTTAAAATGAGACTTACCAACTTCAAAGTCTGCAACGATGCCTTCTACTTCGACGTTTCCTACACGTTCCAGTACGGCACGGAAGTCTAATTCGCAGTCGGCCTGTGTGCGACAGGTCACTGTCCCCGACTTCTTGTTGTCAGTCTGAAACACATGATATAACAACATATGCTAATTACAATTAAAGTAATAATAAAAACACTTAAAATAATATAAAATTATTTTGTAGCTATAAAAGATAAATATCCGAAATAATAATTAACATTTTTTAAGAAACCTGTACCTTTACGGAATACGCGTAGCCTAGGTTTGAAACGACGGATGTCCTTGCAGGCTGCCACGCTCTATTATGGTGTAGGTGACGCCCTAGTCCTCGAGGACTATCTCTGACAGCGCCGCGTTGAAGCTGTCCTCTTAGATGGGTTCGACTACATCGATGACGTCTGTTATGTCGAACTCCAAGCAGGTGAAGTTCATGATCGTTGGCAGACAGAGTTGTCGAGTCTATAACCGGGTCGGCAGGGTCGGCAGATGGGTCGAAGTCGTCAATCTGAAACACAGTTTAAACACATTGTTGCAAGAACAGCAAATGCAACACCTTTTAGAGACGACACAATTAATTCATATTTCGATACGATAGTCACATCATACGACATTAAAATACAATTTTAAAAACCTCGTCATGAGTCATGTGCATGTCGACTACAGTGTCGTCTGCAAATGTATCAACCACGGTACTGTCAGCAGCTGACAACAACAACAACAACAACAACAAGTTGATACTTCTCGGAGAGAGAAAAAAAACAACGTAATTTAATCGCAAATAAGTCGATTTGAATCAAGGTTTTGGTATCCGTGGTTGCATATGCATGCATTATGTGACATGCCTCGTTGTTTTAACGGAATAGGACGAAAGCTTTCGATTAAGGGGAGAAAACTCAAAAATATTGTTTGAAAGTCTGCTCTAGATTTATTTTCATGAACACACGGGCTGGACATATTGCTAGGTTATCGGCCGACTGTGAGTAAACGGCCTGATGGATTTCTTTGAAGTATTTTTTTTTAAAAGGTTGTTCAATTGCCCATAGGAGGACCAAGGGATGCTTTTGATTAAAGCTAATTTTTACATTTTTGCAGCCCGCGAAGACAGGTCTTTGATAAATTCTAGTTAATGACCTTGTTATGATTTCAATATCAGAGGGCGAGAATATATTTTTTTCATGACTCTTTGTCAATTTTTCTGTCATTAAACATGATTTTATATATTTATTTGAATATATTGGGCTGCTGGGCCCATATACTATCCAGGGTACGTTACTTCCACCTGTGATTTCTCTTGGTACGATGAATAATTATTAAATTATTCCGCGGATAAAAGTTGAACAATGGCACGCGGCGCTATTGTAGGTGTACTGTTCGGAATTAAAATATCTATGCCCATCCAGTGTTACAATTGCCTGCGGTTTAACGAGCGTGCGTGTTGGTGTTCGACAATATCGTGTGACAATTCTCTCATTTAGCGGATCCAGACATTTGTATTCTTTAAAGTTTGTATGCTCCCTTTTAAAAAAGGGTGTATAACTATATTGTTTTTGGCCCGTCTGTCCTTCTGTCTGCCCGTCATTCTGTCTGTCTGTCTTAAAACTTTTACCTTGCTCATAATTTTGCAATATTGAAGATAGCAACTTCATATTTGGCATGAATGTGTATCTCATGGAGCTGCACATTTTGAGTGGTGAAAGGTCAGGGTCATCATTCAAGGTCAAAGGTAAAAAAATATTTTCAAAGCGGCGCATTTGGGGGCATTGCGCTTCTGACAAACACATCGCTTGTTGTATTATGTACTTATAACATTAATAGTTCGTATAACACACATTTAATATGCATTTCATTTGCATTATTTCCATATTTATATTTAATAAAAAAAATGCGCGTACACGACTAGATAGAAAACTCATAAAACACCATATGGCATTCCATAATTAAATTTGGAAACACATTAGGACATTTAGGCGTCATGTTATGTGCCAATAGGCGTCATATGAGGTTAGCTTGTTTTCGTGACTGTACATTGCTAAACAACTGGTCGAAGGTAATACAAACAATGTAAATATGGATCGGTATTATTATGTCCGTAAAACATGTTTTTTTCTACATGTATTCAACACTAAAGACTCAGTTATACATTTGTTCATTCAAGCATTTAATATGTTTTCCAATCTAATAATAGTACACACACAAACAATTCATTCCAAATGCTACAACTTATATAAAGTAAACTAAGAAGGCATCTTAAAACGAGACAAAATCATAATATTTATCCATAAGAAAAAAACATTCCACGCTTAAACTAGTGTGTGCGTTGTCACGCAATGATCAAATCCGACCATTATTGTACGGTCACATTCTTTCTATTTAAATGTAAACAAATAATATGGTATGGTTTAAATAGAACAAATTTGTGCCAGAAATAGTTCCAGAGTGTTGTTTTTTTTTAAGAAACACATAGGTTTTCCTTAATTTTATTTATGTAAAAGCTTTGAAACACGATACGTCTATTAACAAAGGAATATTTCATTTACGAATTTCAAGCGAAACATTATATTTGATTCGAACAAAATGGTGGCTAAAACTTATGTTAAACAGTTGTCATGTGATTAAATAATACTTTCATAATAACTTACTAAATGTTTATGAATATGTAACCCCATTCACCCACGTTATTTTGTATATAACACTAGTACGTATACGTGTTCTGTAATTGGGTTCAATCAAGTGTTCACCGAAATAATCTCCTCAGACAAATTGTCCTGTTAACTAGGGACCGTTGACAAATGCTCGGTCTTCCGGATTAAGACGGTTTAATTTATAATGCAAATGAAGACAATCTATTTTATTGAGTGGCGGCTTTTGGTCCAGATAACATATAGCGGTCTTGAAGACTCTTATGTTTAGTTTAACTGCACGAAATACGAACGCAATACTAGGAGACTCTGGAATTGGAGAAATAGAGAAATGTTCGGCCACATGCATTTCACATCGAAGAAATACAATGTTCAATGCAACGCATCCTCGCATATCCAAGTATTTGAAGAAAAAACTTCTTGTAGTGCGGTGATTGATAATTAACATCCGTTTATATGCAAGAAGTGGTGCAATCTTCAATACAACAAAGCCTCGAATATCCAAGAAGTAGTTTTGACCCCTGATTCGAACTTGGCCTAGATATTGTCAAGATAAACATTCTGAGATTTTGAATCAGATTTAGTTTTATTACGAATATTTCTTGATTATATGAGAAATAATCTGACAATTTCCATAACCAATGCAGACTGTGGATTCAGATCTATTGATAGACAGTGAATCTAGATTGTTGGACGCTGAACTGCAAATATAATAAAATGATATGGTAATGACAGTTCATTAGTAATATTTGACTTCTCTGAGATAAACAAACTCATCGTACTTTATGATAATATTTTTAATCATATTTAACTGTATTACGAATATTTATTGATTAAATTAAACTAATCTGACAATTTCCATAACAAATGCAGACTGTATATTTAGATCTAGTGAAAGAAAGTGAATCTAATTTGTTGGACGCTAACTCAAAATATAATTAATTGATATGACAATGACCGTTGGTATAATTAATATTTGACTTCTCTCAGATAAATACGCTCATCGTACTTTATGATGATTTTTTGTTGTTGACCAGTGTTCTGTTGCCACATGCGAAACAGCGCAATAAAAACGGAATTCAAATGTTTACGGTTCAAACCAATGTTGAGTTAACTGCTTACACTTTAACACCAAGCAGCGACGCTGTTTGAGAAAGCCCTTGCATCTGATTTTACAGAGATTTTAACGCAATAGAAAAAAACATTGTTGATAAACAAATTGAATTAATTGGATCTAGATAGAGTATATTTTTCGATTACACTTTGCTGCTTTTGTATAACTATCGAATTGTCGTCTAGAACGCTAGAAAGACCCTTGCAAATGTTGGTGTTTTATTTTAAGGCATGCTTTTTTTCTTGCTGATTTAATAGCCGTTATTAAATTATTTTTCAAATGGCATTTTTTCCAAAATCCAGTCCAGATATTCCAAATTGACTTTATGTTTAGTTTAAAAATGCTTACCCGCAGTCTAAAAATAAAACTCTAAGTTGAAAAACATATATTCATTTAACCGATACATTTATGTTTAGAATTTACTGGTTTATGTAAGTTTTACCACCAATAGTTCAACATGAATAGATCAAACAATAAGAAAATGTTAATTTGTAATTTGTAGTAAATTGACGCTTACATTCCCAATTTCACGTGTATGCGTCATATTCCCAAAATGATGAGAAAAACACATGAAAAGGGATAAGAGCATTGTTTTAAAAATATTTCGTGACCAATAATTTGTTTAAAAGCTCGGTTAACAGGTTCACACGATGCTATAATCATACTTTAAAATAACAAAGTGGTAAGGACAATTTTCAATCTCAACCATTTGTTGATTCCCCTATTGGGCAATTTCTGCTCTCGGCGACTCGACCACACATTCCAGAGTTATTTAGTCTTTTATCACGTGACCGTAATTGATCCTGCTAAAGAAGAGTCTTATCTATGTTTATTTCAATAAACTGTTATAATGGAACAATCAACAGACATTATGCCAGATAAGGTGTTACATCGATGATTGGATCCATATTAATGTTGGGACATTAATAAGACAACTAAATTAGGGCAGCGCAAATTATGTCCGCGATTGGGATGGCGGCAAATTAGTACCCCTGAAATTCAAATTTCTCCAAAGTTATTCCCAAATGTATCGCATTATCTCATAGTTTTCTGACACATGAAATTATTACATAATATAGTTATTAAAGGTTCGCTTATTATTTTACGATTATAAGCGATCTTCCCCAAGTGATAACTTTTATTATTGGCTATACCACTCGGATCAAAAAGAAACGTACACACGTCAAGATGCAGATAAACAACAATATCGTAATACAATTAAATAATAAGTTGACTTATATGTAAAAATTCAAAATTATATATTACAAAGTCCTGGGAGCGCGACTATAGCAATGACTTTTGAAAGCAATTTAAGTATGAATCGCGGTAAATGTTTAACAGGAATAGTTCTGCTCGTGAGAACCCATGGTTATTTGTTATATACACGTATATATATTTTTATGTTGCATCTTGTTTGATGGATTACCATACAGTTATAATCATAAAGTGAGTGTCATTATTCAAATTCGAATTTGCGTGACATTCCTGGAGTACAGACTAAACTCACAGCGACGTTGGAAGCATTGAGCATACCAACATTGACGAAACTATTTTAAGAGATTTATTATTTATTTTAAATGTTCATTGAAAATCTTTTTTATTTTAAACTTTTTAAATAACCCCATGACAAAAAAGGTTCTGAAAACACAATTGTGCATCTTTTGTTTCGATCGTTTAGTTAATGTTTGTTTAATGTTGGTGGAAACTGAGTGACCAAGACCTGTTCGTAGACAAAGTAAATTGCATTGTTCTAGTCCAGCGCCTGCTTTCCGATCTAGCTTAGCCATTATTCCGTTGCAAACGTATGTAACTTGATAATCTCTCACCATAGTTTTAGTAGCATTATATAAACCTCTTTATGGAAAAACTGGACTTACCTTGGTAGCTTGTGTATACTTTTACTGATTGATTTGTTTTATTTTAAGATTGCAATTAAATTGAACGACATTTTCGTGTTTTCATACTTGCATTGAAGGACACTGATACAAAAAAGATTTTAATACACAGAAAAAAGTGCATTTATTACAAATTAACAATGTTGGAGAACACACATACCGAGCAAACACAAACATGCCTGATATATTTACATACTCACTGCACTGTTTATATGATATTTACATAATTTTGGATGGTCTATTTCATGTGTATCAATGTGCATTAAACTTAAGTTTACAAAAATCTTGACATTATTTACATATAATCAAAACAGACCGAAACAAAACGCGTGATTAATGGCCAAACGCAAGTTATTTCATTATAAGAATGATCATTGCCTTCTGAACATAACATAAAATGAGACAAATATGTAAAATTATGTTTGGTTCTATAGCGTTAGTTACAAATATGCTTATTACTTTATTTAAACTTCTTAGAATATTAATAATTTTATTATTTTAACAAAAAAAGCATGTTCCTTTTTGAGAAAGTTAACAAATATTCATGTTTATGTCCTAAAAATTGTAATGCAGACATATACTTATATGTTTGTTTTTGTAATTCTAATTGGTTGGTAATATGAGCAAAGCTGATACGACCAAAAACCTTAACCATGTACATTATACCCAGCATTTTTGTTCTCTTACCTTAATGATAAACCAGCTACAGTTTCTCAGGTGAACTTTCGAGGATACTCAGGGTCCTCTAGTCAATATATAGCATAGACCAATGTCTACCGAACAAATAAACATACAACAAACACAATTGGCCATTGGTCCCTAAAATTTAGTTTCTTCACAAAATGTCAGTCACCAGTCGTGTTCGAGGCCACAGTGCACTGGAAGCGATAGGTTGCATAATATACGTTGGTTTGGTATATATTTGGTCACTGTGGCGAGGCCTGTGTACTCATAGCACACCCTTTTCATTTATGTTACTGTCTAAAAAGTACACCCATAACAATAATTCTTTTTAATTGTGCTATTGCTTTCATCTCTGATCGTAATCAATGACATTACATTTCAAAATGTGTACCTGTGTCAATATGTGCCATTTTGTGGAACTAACTTGTGCCCTTCAATTGTTTTCTTATAAAATTATTTATTTATTAATGGCTTGTACATCTTTAACTGTATTAAATGGCATCACTTTTTTATAAGTGTAACCGTGTAAGCTTTGTGTACAAGGCTACACATGGCATCAAAGGTAAAATGTAGATATTATGCAGCTTGTCCGGACTGTAACTTCATCAATCATCAAGCATTTAAGCTCACCTGAGCAGGAAGTCACGAAGTGCACTTATAGTTTCCTCTCTCTTATACATACAGATTGCATCGAACGTTCATCAAACTTTCAGGAAATATTGATTCACTTAAAATTTCGGCTTATTTATTGCGTTTTAAGTACATTTATTCAAAAACCTAAATTCGCCGTTTCCATTCTCTTTGAATCGATGTAGTTTTCTTTGAATGTTCAACAAACATTCTGCAAATGTCTGTTGACATATAATTTAGACGTTCGATACACAGACCATGCACGCAAGGCACTGCAGAGCTATTGCCCTATGTTTAAACAAAGACGCAAAATTGCTTAAAAAATAAATATGGCATATAATTGGGTTCATGTTTGTCGGGCGTATATTTCTGTCTTTGGTAAATAGTTAAAAAAATAGATCGTTAACAAGGTGTGGAACATATTTTGTCCAGACATAATGGTGAGACAATTGGATCAATGTACATACAATAAAATATGCATTTAATTTAGAAATACATGTTCATGAGTTTGTTTCTGTGCTAAATAAGTACCAGTAGGAATGAACGTTATAATTACACAACATACACGGAATCGTTTGTTTCATTGTGCTATAAATGCATATTAAATAATTATTATGTTATTGTAGTATTGCATAAGCTATAGAGAAATTAGATGGATTTAATGAAGCCGCAAGTATAACACTGACATTAAGAACACATCGACACATGAATAATTGGAACATTCCGAATGAAACATGAATTATGCATGGACCGATTATCAAATATTTAAATGATGTAATAAAGCTCTCTCAAATGCAAACTTACAGTCGTTAATTGTATGAAACAATTACGTGCATATTGCAATTGATTTTGTTGGAGACAAAATCGCTCAATCTGCGGGCCAAATTATGAAAGTTTAATGGCCTACTGAAATACCTACTGAATCTGACAATCGATTGGCCAAGGCTGTATTAAGTCGATCAGTCTTCCAAAGCGGCTTGGCTTTACTGCAAATTTTACACCCTTGCTCATGCTAGGACACTATACATTGTTCGAAATTATTGCAAGGGGTTCGATTTTAAACCATGTTATGCTGGTAAAACTTATGTACAAATAGTTGAGGCAGCACCTCTTACAGCGTGGGTGGATTTCAGGTACGCGATCAAATTGTTAAAAAATATTATACATTAAAGAAACATGATTGGTAAGTAGTATCATCTACAAGAGATCCTCTACAAATTTGTTCAAATATATGCCCCTGGTGTTAAACTTGCCCACCTGAGGTTTTAAATTGACTTAAATACCTTAAAAAAGTATTTCTGAAACCACAGAGCCCATGGGTTTCATATTTGGTGCGTGGTATTTTCTAGAGGTCCTCTACGAAGTTTGTTCAAAGTATGGGGTAAAAACTGGCCTGATCCCAGGGGTGACCAGTTTAACATAGACTAATTTAGTGAATACTGTTTTAAAATATACTTTTCTGAAACTGCAAGGCAAATATCTTTCAGATTCAGCAGGTCCATAATATAGTGGTCTTCAACAAAGTTTGTTCAAAGATTGCCCCTCGAGTGAAAATTCGACACACCACAGAGGTCGCATTCATACTATAAATATACAGCAGACTAATTTTAAAATCTATGAAACAACAAGTCCAGAGCTTTGATGTTTAGTAACAGACAGTGGTCCTCTACAAATTTTGTTAAGAAATGCCCTGAAGTCAAAATTGACCACGCCCCGGGGTAAGACGATTTATATACACTTATATAACAAAATAACTAAACAAATCTCTCAAATAGCTCAGCGGTATTAATATTGGTAGATAACATCGTATAGTGGTCATCAACGAAGTTTGTCCAGTTGATGCCCCTGTAGTCAACAATAGCCCCTTACCAGCCACAAATCCTCGGCTAATCGTTCAAGGATCCACAGGGTCCTCTTTTGTATATATTTATCATAGACCAATGTCTCCTGAGCACAAACACATTAAACAAAAACAATCTGTCATCAAATTTAGTTCCTTCACAAAATGATATTAGGTGAACCATATGATTTTGAAGAAAATAACAATAAGAAGTCAATTTCAATAACCACTGCATGGTGCTATTGTGTTGTGTCTTTACATAACGGCAATTGATAGGTAGTGGTCAAAATGTTACTAAGCAGCAAAGATTAATAAGATAAACCAAAACAAATAAAATCACACATGGGTTTTTTTTATCGACCTTGCATTTAAATATTGTTTTTCTTTGGTGACAGGCTTTAATCTGAAAAAGTTAATTAGGAACAATTCCCATCCTATCATGATTGTCTATTATTGATTTTGTTTACTATATTCGTTGTTCTTAAATGAGTTTTACTGTTGTAAATAAATAATATTTCTATGACATTATAAATTATTGAACCTTATTTATTTATAAGGTCATGTCAGGCCAAGAAAAAAGTGTTGTTTCTGGCCTCCACCTACCATTTTCATCCCGCCGACCCCTATTTTTCTGAATTTTGTTCCGCATTTGAAAAGTCAGAGGCTTTTATTTATCTTTGAAATACCTAAATAATGTTTTCGAATCAACCTTGATGACTTTTTTCGGCAGGGTTGGTAATGGTCATGAATCTGTCATGACTATTACCAACCAAACTTGTATAAGAAAATTTACACAAAACTATTGCATTGCAAGAACAGTAAAAAATGGAAATCAATGTGGACAAAAATAAAGAAAATCCACATGACAAAGTAACAGAAAACCCGCAAGTGACACTAATTTGGTACTGATGTTAAAGCCATCTTTTTGTTTAAACGAGGTCAATAAAGAATTCCGAAACTGTGTACAAAACATAAATGCCACTGTACTGTAATTTTAAGTATGGGTTTACCATAGATACGGGATATATACGCCATCTCGAAAACAAAACATCAAATTGGCAATAAAGATCGTGTGTTTGTATCTATAAACGTCACTCACATTTGTTAAATGTAAATAAATACATGGCATTAAAGACAATAGCGCGTCTAATTCTATAGAAGATGCAGGCATTAATTGCATACCATATACTCCTATGTTGAAAAGCAAGACACACTAATTTTACATTTTGTATGGGTTGTATTTGAGCATGATGTGTCGCTAAGGAATTGTCATTCATTACGTTAATATACTGAGGCAACATGCCAACGTCATGAGAACATATTGGGATATATTAATCACGCAATGCTCGACATAATGCATTTCTCTCGGATATCAGATGCAATTTTTAATTAAGAAGCGGCGACGTGGACTGGCTAATGTGTTTATGTTATGGATTCAAGTACTCTTATTACGTAACAACTGTATCTGACTTCCGAAATACAAGGGTAATAGATAAAAGCAATTTACAAAACTATTTGTTTTAAGGAAATGTATACTATATACACTAAAAGCATATATGAACCACGGTTATGAAATTTGTAATAATGTGCAGTTGGATGTATGTCCGTCTTTTTTGGGTGTGCAGAACAAGAATGCGTCTTTCAAGAAGAAATACCATGCCTGATGAGCTATATCTAACTGTAGCGCATATATGTCACTATCATAGAGCGTATGTTTTGTCACGTTCTGAATATCATTATCCAAAGGGCTTACGTCATTATGACTCAGTTATTAATGGGATTCTTAATGCACTTATTGCTAGTATCCTCATCGCGTGTCTCATTATCTTTAAGTTAATGTATATATCTTTCTTTTCCATATGGTATTGTATTATAAACAAATGCATAAACGACATTGCATACAACAGTGTTAATATTAAAGTGGTTCGCAACTTGCCAACAATAATGTGTTGCAAGAAAGCGAGTATTCCTAGCTGATAGACCAAGGACCCACATAAAGGTTAATTTTAAAATAAAGACATTATAGCTTCAACATTATAATTCCTCGAACAATATATCTGGCCCTAAAAATTAGGTTCACCATGTTGCGTGCAAGTCATGTTTTTTCTAACTTATTGGTCAAGGCCATACTTAGTGGTAAGAGCTAAACTATGGGCATGATAGGTTTTTGCAGACTTAAGTTTATCAATAAATCAAATGTTTACTTTGTTTAGTGGAGATGATGCGATTAAGGAATACCTGTGATCCGAGCTGAGTGGTTCATGCCACACTTATTTTAAAATGATTACACAATTTATGTTATTTTTGGCAACTGACTATGAGTGTTTCCGACAGGCATCTTGTTTAAAAAAAAACGTTGATGTGAAAACCGAGTACTTTTTACTCTAATTCATCGTGTTCATGTACCTAATATTTCGATTTGACTGTGGTCAAGGCCACTATTTCCTAAACAGAAATGTGGTTTCTGTGCACTAGTTAACAACATTAAGCATACAAATAGTTGATTATTATATTATGTTTCTTCAGTTATGAATAAATTTGCACAATGTTTGGGTCGTACCAGCCAAGCATTATATTTTTAATATGAGTTAACATTCGCAGTATTTGAGTTGTATTAATGGAGCACTTGCAAAATATTTGCCAAATTAAGTTATTTTATCACATAATTGCCATGCGTTATGCTCTAGAACAAGCGATGACCTTTTGGTATTTAATGCTGCGTCTGGGTTGCGTCAGCGGTTGTTTATATGTTGCCACTACGGACTTTATAGATCGTTAAAAAGGTACGGAACATGTTTGCCGAAAATTGTATCAATCTATATAAAACTAAGTACACATACGCGTATTTATTGTTATATACATGTTCATGGTTATATTCATGTGCTGAAAAGTTGGAATGAACATTGGAATTAGACATACTGCATGGAATATTATGTTTTATTGCACCGATTCGTATGTTATATTATTTTACTGTATGTAATAATAGGATTGCTTAAGCAATTGAGCAGACAGATAGTTTGATGAGTACTTGTATAAAACCGATAGTAAAACAATAAATATGTATAGATTCATACATAAAAAATTAACAGTGAAAGAGGAATTAAGCGTGGAACGTTTATCAGATATTTCAATGATGTATTAATGGAGCTTGCTTATAAATGTGAACCAACAGCAGATTATTATATGAAATAACTACGTGTATATTGCTATTGATTTTAGGGGAGACAAAATCGCTGATTTTGCCGGGCAAAGTGAGGGAGTTTAATGACAAGGTCATTCTCTTTATTCTGACAAATGATTTAACTAGGCTGAGTTTAGTCGATTGGTCTTCTATGGCCGATTGGCTTTATTTTAAATGGTACACTCCAGCTCATACTTGGAAACTATGCATTGGATCACACACACAAAATGAGTCAAACAACTTTGAAAGGTTATCCTTGTTAAACATAATCTAACAAAATGCATGTATGTTTTACAATCATCTGATTTTATTTACACATACAGTTCATTAAAATAATTACAACTGGGTTAAACGGAAAACCGTTTTTGTAAATTCAAAGTTTTATTACTTACGTCAGTAATTCCACAGGTTTATGGCATGTACAGTGGGCAATACAAATCAATAAATAATCAGTTTAACACTTTTTCCGTAACAAACATTACATGTGACCGAGTGGTACGGCAAATATAAACCTTGTTCAGCATTACAAGTAAAGAAAATGTCATGGATGTAATTCAATCATGCTTTAAACAATTGCTTTAGAGACGCACTTGTCATTCCGGGCATCATTTTTAAGTATTTGTATATATCCCGCAACTATGAAACCACCCGTGATAGTGTCGACATCGGCCTGATTCAGCAAGATTTACCCGGACGTAATCAATTGGGAAAACCTTCTACGCTAGTTTATCATATTAGTATATCACCCGACCGTTTTCATCCCTTTTCGAGGGACATGTTGCTCTCCCTCGTCCGGCAATCTTATGCCAATCGCTTGGATGTTTGTGTTGCGTGTTACTCAAAAAGTTCAACTATTTGTTAATGCAGTATATTATACGTATATTCCAACCAGTGGAATTCGGAAATCATCCATTTCCATCCCGCGTCCATTCCATTCATGTCTTAGTTTATTTGTAATAATGCCATTTAAAATACATATGCACACTTCTATAAATGAATCATATCCACTTAAAACAAACAAGCAGTCTGTCAGAAAAATGAACCCATCAAGACCATTCGTGACCATTCTTCAGCACAGATATTGAAATCTGTTTGGCTATGGTTGGACGATTAATGGTGACTTAACGGAGTGCGTTTGAAGTTTCCAAATCGTGGTTTTGATATTTAATCAGTTTAATCAAGGTTGAACAATATCAAACAAGAGGTTTCTTACAATTTGTATTTTGCATATGAACTGTACATAAAGCCTTTCGTCCCATGGCGATTATTTCCCAATTGAAAAGTACAAACAAAGAGACGAAATGTCTTTGTATGCACTTCTAGATGTCAATAAATCAAGTGTAAAGTGTTATTCCAGACTTAACATTGTCTAAGGGACTTGTTTTATAGTGTCTATGTTTTATAAGATGTCGCTGTCGATAATGGAATTTGTAGTTTTTTTACACTGACTTTTGATATACGTGTTTTATTGGCGTAGCTGTCGAAGCCAGGTTTGACCTATATTAATATCCATTGAAATGTCGAGAAAATTCTTGCCAGAAGGCACTAATAAAGAACTGGAATTTTCGCATTGGTTTAACATGCGTAATATGAGAAAATAGAAAACATTTAATCTTGGCTTCATTATGTGCAGATTAGTTCGCATGCTGTGAATTTCATTGAAACAGCTACGCACAATCTTAGTTTTTTTTTTAACAGACAAATGTATTGTGAATAATGGTGCAAATACTATTTCAGAATAAATGGTACAAGAACAATAACCAAATTAAAAGTTTAATACATTTGCAAATAGGTTTCGTTTCTTGAGTAAGAAACCCGTTCATGTTCACACAACATTGAACTGAATTCCGCACTTGTATGTGCAGATATATTCCTACTACACATGGACTCACTGTTGGTTCTGCAACAAATACGAGTTCATATGTCGGTGGCGGTGTCGTGCTTTAACTAACTTTGTCGGTTATAAAAATCATTAAGTAAATAACATTTGATAAACGATGTCATGCACATTGATTCTTTACTTTTCTGGTCACATGGATTTGATGTAACTACGTAAAAACGTCATGCGTGACTTAAGACAGTAACGGCCAATACCTATAAAGATATGTGTTGTAAAAATATACTTACAAGGACTTTTGGATTGGCAATGTATGCATGCGTTGTTTTTGACAAAAGGTGTTTTATTTAAATTAACTATTTCAACTTGAATTGTATCGGGTCTTGAGCTTGTACTTATTGCTTAAGAATGGCTAGGTGGAGTTACTCAAAGACGGAACCACAAACGCAACAAATTCATCAAACTAAAACAGATAACAGACTAGCCAATTATGAGTTATTATGTGTGCTCACATAAACGCACCGGTTGGTGGGTGCAAGAAACAAACACTACTAACGTGGACGAAATGCCCAGTTTGAGTCATGGAATGTGACATAATATTTATGAGATGCTCTTGGATTGAACATAACACCTTCAATCTTTAGGAATCTCAATGTGTTTTGGAGGCAACATTTAAGTTTTACACGATGTCACGGAAGATCACATATCAGCATCATCTTCAACAGGTAGTAACATCATTCGATCCGTTCGCTCAGAACTGATCTGGAATTAAAGAAAATACAACTATATTCACCTGCATGAAACTTCACTTTTATAAGCTATATTTACAGTTTAGGTGGTATGTATGGCAAATTATATCAGGAATTTCGTATAATTTTGACAATGCCTATACTCCAAAGTGTCTTGCAAACTAAATTACAGCCACTCAATCGAGATATAGACTGTGTTTGCTTTTCCATATAACTGCCGTCGGTCAACGGGAACTCTCCGACGGCTCGTATTATAGATTCAGGACAATTCATACCAATGTCTGGTTGTAAACATATATTGACACTTTACTTATAAATATATATTAAAATATTGAAAGACAGGTGAACACGTAAAGTCTGCCAGAAATTAAGAGAAAACATTATAATAAAGTTAATTCTAGATTTATTTGTTGCAATTACTTAAAGTGCCCCTACCTTGAACAGACTTTAATCGAACGGCCCCTCGTCCATAGGCACTGGAATTTTAAATTTATAATAAAGGTAATATTTATACAGTTATTCGTGTTGTATACATTGTTTAAGTTGTTTTAAACATAATCCTTTGTTCAGTTATCGATTATGTATGTGTTGATTTAAACTGCAAGATACAGTTGCATCATTTGATGTGCTAGTCTAAACAGAGACGACATTTGTATCGCATTTCACTAGAAAAGTTATGATATACTAATATCGGCCCTGCGTCAAAATAACTTTTACAGACATTGCTTTATATATAACAAAAACGGTCTGATTACGCCGATATTAGTAATAACCATGTCACACTTGCATGTACAAGATTCAATATAGGATATTCATGTTGACATGCAAAACGGAATTGAAAAGTTAACTGTTTAGTACATTTTCGCAATAACAAACCTTATTTCACACTTTGAAGCAGTGTTCCTGTTTTTGATTATCAAACCGAATGTCATTTTTGTAAATCTCTAAATAATTGACAGTTATATTTGTTTTGTTTTCGCGATATGCAGGAATTACAAATAATGCACACACAAATTTGATTCATATAAGGACACATTTTCCAACATTTCCCAATACAATAATATTATTATTTTCATCTTGATATATTTATAAAGACTGTTATTAGACATACCATATTTAAAAAGCTTACTAACTATCTGTGATAATGCAATTAATTATGTGCTTCTGGTTTTAATGTGTTTAATATGGCACAAAAGGTCACATCGTGCAACTCTAAAACTCGTTAAACAACTTTAGTTTACTTGGAATATTTTTACTTACTCAGCTGCAAATGGTTCTGGAATAATCGTGGGTTATATTTGTGCTGACGGACGAAAGCCGTCGCCCAATGTTGTATGGCATACTGGACCTCAGGTGGCTCTTGTGGCTGTCTTTGCTCTAGTGTTGATGCCTTGCCTTTGGTGTCGGGTTTGACAGAATTGTCAAATGATTCACTGGCATCTACCACAGTAGATGTGAGTAGTGTTGTGGAATGTGGGACGACGTATGACATAACGCCCTGAATAGTAACAGCCGATTCCGTTTTTGATATATTTCAACGTGTATCATTACGGTTGTTTGCAACAGTTTGCTGACTTCACGAATAGTTGAACATGTTGTAAGTTTCAGTTGTATTTATGAAGACATCAGCACTTTCAGTTGTATTTAAAAATATAGTATTCTTTTCCGAATCGTCTTGTTTTATGGCTGCTATGCTTGTGCTTGATTGATTTAAACTCAATGTAATAATTTTTAAAGTCTCTGTATTACGGAAATCATCATAGTGTTCATTTACACTTTAACTAATTATTTTGTGCGTTGTATTAGAGTATTGTGTTTTACTAGCCCACCACAATTAATAAAGTTTATTTACTGCGAAAACATGCTAACAACGTGCGAACATATTTGGAGACATTACTCACGCAAGGCGTGACAGAACGCATTCCGGCTGGATATCAGCTGCATTGGTCAATTAGCAAGAGGCATTGTGGAATGGCTATTGGGTTTTTATGTAATGGATTCAAATATGGTTCAATTCTCCCAAAGGACTTTAAAAGGGAAATGTTCATAAATTCCTAAAAACAGCTACTGTAACAGCTAATAATAATACATATATTTATAATTAAACTCCAGGAATGCTATCAGAAGATGAATTCTTGTTCAGTACTGGACAAAACGAACGACACAATATTAAACATATGAATGGTCACAACTGGTCTAACCACATTTGATCTGGCAATACAATGCTTTGGTGGTCGTGTAAACCGGTTGAACGGAGTATGTATCCAAGAAATATTAATAAAACACAATAATACAACACAAAGCTATTTCAAAAAGAAATGTCTTGTTAACTATACATTATCAATATGGAAAGTGACCTATTTGAATGTTTTATGATACTTTGAATATGATATGTGAATTACATTCATACAATTATGGATAAGAAACAAGTTACTAAAAACGTATATGAATTCTACTACATATATGTTCTTAAAGCGTTTAAGAAATTAGCAAATGTACAATTCCATAATAACCCATATCCACAAAATAAACAAGCATTTTGTCAGCACACTGAACCGTCATAATCATTCGTGATCATTATTCTTTTCAGATATTGAAATCTAATCTGCTATGGTTGGAAGATATATGAACACTTAACCGAGTACGTTTGAAATTCCGAATCGTGGTTTGAACACATAATCAGTTCAAACAAGGTTGAGGAATATCCAATATTAGAAGTCTTCTAGTTTTGAATTTTGCATATGAACTGTACAGCAAATTGTTCCTTCCGTCACCGTGCGGTCAGCCAGTGTCGATTATTTCCCTATTTAAAAGTACAAATAAACAGCCGAAAGGTCTTTACATCAACGCCTAAATGACAATACAACAAGCATGAATTTTGGATTTATACAGAAAACTGTCTGAGGGAATTGCTTTATTTGTATGTTCGATTACATGTTGCTGTCGATAATGGAATTGGCTGTTTTGGTTTACACTTTTGATAAACGTGTATGTGCGTTTGTCGAAGCCAGGTTTTGACGTTCGTTAATATCCAATGAAATATAAAGATAATTTTCCGCCCGTAGGCACGAATGCAGAACTGGATTTTTTGCATTCGTTCCACATATGTTAGATGAGCAAAGTAGACAGTATTCAGTCTTTGCTACATTATATGCAGATTTGTTTGCATGCCATGAATTTCATTGAACAAGCTATGCACGGTCTTACGTTTTTAAACTGACAAATGGATTATGAATGCTGATGAATAACACATTCGATACTATTTCCGAATAAATAGTTCAAGAACAATAAAAAAATTAAAGGGAGACTGTACGATTTTGTCAAATATTTATGAATTTATATAAAATGTGTAAAAAACTTGTTATACATATATTTCAATATAAATTAAAATAAAAGTTAAGAAGAACATGTGTCGAAAAATGCGAAATAAGCCAGATGTTTAATTCTGAAATCGAAAAAGGCTTCCAGCCGAATTCGCCAGCATATATATCATGCATGTACAATGTGAATCTAAATTTAGTTTTAGTGCAGATTCGTTCATACGACACAAAGACACAATTTTGTTTCCTAGCAAATACGAGTAAAAGTGTCGGCATCGGCTTTAACCAGCGCTAACTTGTATTTGCTGCATTTTATGAAATTCGTCTGCAATGAATAATTTTTCTTGCCTATTTTGTGTTATTGTAATATATTTTTATCAATTTATTACAATTTAATACATATGAAAATCGTACAGTCTCCCTTTAATAGTTTAATACATTTGCAAACAGGTATCGAAACCCGTTCATGTACACATAACACTGAATTTAATGTTTAATTAGTATGTGCAGATTTGATACGACACATGATGTAAAAGTTTGTTCAACAACAAATACGAGTTCATATGTCGGTAGAGGTGTCGTGCTTTTAAGAATATGTTTGGTTATATTGAAGTAAATATCATTTGATGTTTGGTGTCATGCGCAGCTTTTTTTCTTTATTCCTTTTTTAAAATATGTTTTCCTCATTCATATGAGTTTGATGTACTAATGTCATCTGCCACATAGCTCAGTAGCAGTAACGGTGCATATCTATAAAGAAATGTGCTGGTATAAGAAATAAGAATTTCGTTTGGCGATGTATGAATATGTGTTAATTAGCCACGTGCTTTAATTACATTAACTATTTAATACTGAATTTTATCGGACCCTTAAACTTGTAATTTTTGCTTTCGTGGCGTAACTCAAAGACGGAGCGGACCACAAATGGAACATATTCTTGCCACAAACACTCAATAACAATTTGCTATTTTTACTCACATAAACACATATTTATTTTAATTGTTTGAATTTAATTTCACCGAACGCATTATTCATACTTTCTAAAATACAACAAGTTTAATGTTCAAGAAATAGGTGAGATAAAAACAAAACTCGGATTTGAAGTCGATAACAGTTGTTTGCAATAAATAATCACATATTCCTGTATATGTATATTCATTAAAGAAACATTTTCAGTTTGAACGGTAACATAAATCCTTCCATGACTATAATGTTTCAACTTCGAAGTAAAAAATGGTTATATGTATTACAATACCATGTATATAGTTTAAATGGGTAGTGGGTGAATGAAACAAACAAAACTAACGCGGAGAAAATGCACAGTTTCAGTTATGTTATGTACATTATGTTGCTGAGAAGCTCTCGGATTAAACATAACACCCTTAATCTTCACGACACTGACTGTGATTTGCGGGCAATATTCACGTTTTACACGATGTCACGGAAGATCACATATCAGCATCATCATCAACAGATAGTAACAACATTCGATCTGTTCGCTCAGAACTGATCTGTAATTAAAGACAATACAACTATATTCATCTGCATGAAACTTCTCACTCATATTCAGCAATATTTACGTTTAGAGGGTATTTATGGCAAATTATATCAGGAATTTCGTATAATTTTGACTATATCTATACTCTAAAAATGTCCTACAACCTAAATTACAGCCACTTACTCTAGATATAGACTGTGCTTGCTTTTCCAGAGAACTCCCGTCGTTCAACGGAAAATCTCCGACGGCTCGCCGACGGGCTACGTATTTCAGAGAAAACACTGTTGCCATGATCAGCGCTGCTCCTATGGTAACAACGCATATTGGCACCAACACGCTCATGACATACCGGTGGTCCTAATAATGTCATAACGGGCATTTGTTAGTGTTGGTAAGACACGACAACAAAAACAAGCTACACAAACAGTATAGTTAAAGTTGTTCCTTTTGTCCTTTAAGTTATTATGGTAAAATGGTATAATTAAATATTAAAGATTATGTTTTGCCTTTTTTAATGTGATTAACATACCATGAAATGTTTGTTCTTTATAAATATATGTATAAAAAGAATTCAGGACCATATGATTCATATTACCGGGGGATTAATGTACATGTATTGATACTGTTCAGTATAAATGTAGATGAAAATATAGAAAGACAGATGATCGCTTTTAGTATTTCATATAAGATTGTTCTAGATAAAATTTGATGCAAGGACTTTAAATGCTCCTACCTTGAACAGATCGAACGGCTCATCGTCCATAGGCACTGTAATTTAAAATTAATAGAAAATAAGTTATTAATTATATAGTTATTCATGTTCTTTCCTTTGTTGTTTGTTTTTGGCATTAATTGTATCTGGTTTATCGAAACTGTTTGTCCACATTTGAACTACAATATACATTATCATCATTAGATGTGCTAGTCTAAACAGAGACGACATTTTTCATCACATTTCACCAGCAAAATAACGGTATACTAATATCGGCTATGCGTGAACAGAATTTTTACGGACATTGCTTTATATAAGTTTTCTTTTTTCGTCTGATGACGCTGATATAAGAAATATCCCTATCGCCGTAACACATACAAATTTGAATATAAGATATTCATATTGAAATGGAGAACGGCATTGACAATTGGAATTTAACTGTTTATTTTATTTTTTAAATAATAAACCTCATTTCACACCATTTAACTGTTTTCTTATTTTTGATTATCAAGAATGGATTCAATTATTGTAAATCTATAAATAAGTGACAGTTCTATTCGTTTTGGTGTTGCGTAGTCGCGTTATGCACGAACTACAATAATGAAAAAACAACAACATTTTAATTAGAAAAGGACACATTTCCAATATTTTCCCATGCAATAGTCCTATTACTTTCATCTTGATACATTTATCAGACTGTTTTAAATATAGAATATACGTAGAATATTTTAAAAGGTCACTAAATATCTTCGAAAATGTCATTTTCTATGTGCTACCGGTTTTACTGTGTTTAATAAGCCACACAAGGTCACAACGTGCAACTCGTGAACAAAAGTAAGCTCACGTTGAATATTTTAACTTACTCAGCTGCAAATGGTGCTGGAACAATCTTGAGATATGTCTGTGCTGACGGTTGAAAAACGTCACCCCATGTTTGATGGCATAATGAACATCAGGGGGCTCAGGCTTCTGTCTTTCTGTTGTAGATGTCATGCGTTTGGTTTCGGGTTTGACAGAATCGTCGAATGATTCACTGGCACTTACCTCAGTAGATGGTAAAAGTATTGTGGAGTTTGTGTCGAAATATGGCATACCGCCCTGAATAGAATCCGCCGATGCCGTTCTTGATATATCTCCAAGTGTATAGGTTTGGTTGCTTGCGCCAATTGGCTGACTTAACGAAAGGTTGAAAATGTTGTCACTTTCAGTTGTATTGATGAACGTATCATCACTTCCAGTTGTATTTATAAAGACTTGATTCTTTTCCGAATGTTCGTCTTTCATGGCTGTCATGCTCGTGCTTGCATGATATGAGCTCGATATTATAATTTGTAAAGCTTGTTTATTACGGGAAACATCATTGTGTTCATCTGCATACGAACAATAACACAATAATTTTAAGGCAACCATGTACATAAAAATGACATATTGAAAGAAAACGCACCTTTTCGTTGCCATTTTCCTTTTGTCGAATTAACACACTTTATAATTAAATATTACTTGCTGATAACCAAGATGTATGCACCCGACCACAACATTTTTCCAGCTTTCTTTATACCGAGCACTTGACTATATTTCGTAAAACTGCGAACGGTATCGAATATATTTCTTAAAAACTATGCAATCTTTTCATTGAAGCAAAGGATTATCAAATCATATTCATGTTACACTTTGTTGCATCAAATTGTAGTAGATCTCATTTTGTCGAAAATGCTTTCATTTAATCCATTCATTACTCTGCACTTCTCTACAGTTACGGACGTGCTGTCCAGATACAGCATTACAAAATGATTAAATAGGGAAGACTGTACCAGCGGATCAGTGGGCCAGGATGATATCGGAAAACACCACCGCGAAGAGTGGTGTAGGCTTAGAAACAGCAGGCGATATTGTACAACAGAGCAGAATGTATGAACAATATGTTTGTATAAAATGTATACCTTTTATTTATTGTATTTATTGAATCCGTATTTCGTTACACAATACCGACACCCAACAACAAATATCGTGAAGCGGTGCATGTACGATGATTACAAATAAAATGCAAGATCAGATATAGTGAGATATGCTGAAAATCCATGATTTCCTGTAACATTTTTAGACAATGATGCTGTAAATCATACTGTATTCCGGTTTACATTACAATCATCTTGTTGAAAACTGCTTCCTATGATAATAAGTGTATAGTCATATGAAAACTGTTAACTTATTGGCGTGTTATACAATACGGCGATATATTTAGACGAGTACCCATCAGACATAGCATTTTCGGCAAGTTGATTAATAAACATATATTTTGTTAACATGCTAATTACGCCTTAAATATACATTATATGGTAAAGTAAGAGAATACAATTCACGATATTTAATTAAACAGTGACGTTGTGAGACATAAGTTGTAAACGTTGTTTCTCGAGAAATAAGCTCATCAGAAGATATTATCGTTTGATTGAACAAGCAACGTCCAAAACGGGATATATGGTTGCGTCCAGTACGGCAAAATCACGGTGTACGAACGACTACAACTTATTCGATGATCTAATTATGTATATCAAAATAGTACCTTCGACATAATACATAAAAACAGGACAATAACACTAAAACACAAAAGTGATTGTACTGATTAATACTCAATACTCTAGGCCTGAAAGGATATGAATATTCGAATATGCGATACATAAATCTGTGATCCATTAATATAGTGCAGTTGTTAACATACAACTCTGATTGCCGAATTAATAAGATGGAGAAGCGCTATCGGCTTTAATCAAAAGCTTGTTTGTTTGTATATATGGTGTTTTCGCCGTTTTCAACCGTATTTAATTAATATCACGTTGGTCAGTTAATCAACATTGACTTTTTCTTACTTAGCTGATTCACCACTACTCAGTGCAAATAAGTATGTCAGTTACTGAAAATTAAATCAAAGATAGTGGGGGGGGGGGGAATGGCCGTTTACCAATCCAAACAGTAGTTATGTGGCCAGGAATCAAACCTGCCATCCTCGAAAAATAGGAAAACAACTGAATTTGTCGAACATCATTAGCATTAATATATATTTTTGAAACATGCTAATAAATTAAATGATTAATAAATTAAAATATACCGTACGTGTTAATGCGCATTCCATTAAAAGTGTAGGAAATTAAACCATCAAAAAGTCATGGAGTGCATGACACTTTAACTTTCAGTTGCGTGCGTTGCATGACACCATAGTGTTTCGCTTAATAAATAGAAAAACATAAATAAGTAAATAAATATATAAATAAATTAATTATAACGAGAAGTCAGAGGAAAAATTCAAATCTTAACTTCAATATTAAACATTGTTTTCTTAAGATTCTTCAGAAAATATTATTATAATTGTTAAATTAATTAAGGTCTGTCCAATACCGAATATATTGTACGCAAGCGCACCCACTACGGTGAAATATTGGACGGTCACTCGGTGCGAATGAGCGCAACCGATTGGATAATCTAAATAGCTACGTTATACATTTAGTAGAATTTTCAACGCTATATACAAATTATACAATCACATTGACAAAAACTTCAATTCGATTTTATTCATTAATATTTTTTAATTTCGTTAATCTATTTAAATATACTATGCCTAAAAGGACAGGCAAACAGGAATATGTAATTTATCATTTTACATTAATCCGCTACTGAAGTGCAGTCGGTAAAAGGCAAAATCTGTAAAGCGGATATAATAATGATACATACTGAAGGTTGAGCGCTTCCTGATTAAAATAATTAACACATATGTACATACAATCTGAAAACCAACTCCGTTATAAATATGTCAAACGTCACTAGCATTTGCAAATTAATTGAATACATGGTATTAGACCATTCATAATCCAGATGTGTCGTGGCAGTAAATGCTGCTCAAATATCAATGTGTAACACAATAATTCTTGAGTAATGGTTTGAGGTGCAGGACACTTAAACTTTTCATTTTGTGCGTTGTATTAGAGTCTCGTGTTTCGCTAACCCACCAGCATTAACAACGATAATTTACTAAGGAAACATGCTAACAACGTGCGAACATAATGGGAGACATTACTCACGCAAGGCTTGACGCATTTCGGCTGGATATCAGCTGCAATGTTCAATTAACAAGACGTATCCTGGACTGGCGTATGTGTTTAACGGAATGGATTCAAATATGGTTAAATTCTCCATTTACTTTTAAAGTGAAATGTTCGTGTATTAAAAAAACAAACTACAAGAGCTGATAACAATAAATTTTATTATGAAACTCCAGAAACGTTATCATGAGATTAATTCTTGTTCAGTACTTGACAAACGGTACGACACAATATTAAACATAAAAATTGTCACAACTGATCTAGCCGTCTTGGAACCGGTGATGCAAAGCGTTGTCGATTTAACCCAAAATAAAAGGCGTGCCGAACATCACGGCTGTTCGGTTAGTGCAGTGGTTGATACACGCGCTTCACACATCGGCGATCCGGCTTAAATCCCCGTTCTCGGAAGGATGTGAGTTAATTTGGCGGTCAACATAACGGCAAGGTAGTGTTTCCTCCGGGTACTCCGGCTTCCTCCCACAACACAAGACCACACCAACATTAAAAATAACTTTCAGTATATAACAACTGGATAAAAATTGCAGCTATAATTCGAAAATTTATTTAAACTCGCGTGCCTGAAATACTTAATTAGGTAGGAGTACTGGGACACACTCCGGGTCCTCGCATAATGCAATCTCCGGCGCGAAAAAAAACTCATAAACTTCGATTAACACACGCGCCGAACCTCATATGCATCAAAATATAGTCATAAAACACTATAATACAATACAAAACTATTTCAAAAAGAAAAGTGTGATATAATATTAAATATCCAAATAGAAAGTCGCCTATTTGAATGTTGCAATTAATGGCAGAGTGGAATTTACAACGTCCTTTGGTTTTGCTGTACAGAATGGAACCAAACAGAACTAAAATAAGTATTGCATGAAGGAACATCATCCGCAGTACGTCACACAGTGCTTTCACTTTATGTTTTTTAAAATGGTAGGCGCTCTCCCAAAAGCAGCAAAGGCCTAAAACCTTATTTAAAAAAAATTATTAATGAATTACTTAAGATATGTTTGAAATGTTAAACACATATTTGAAAATAAGTTCCTTTATGCATGTTTTGGAACAATTAGTTGATATTAAGTACATGCTATTTAACTAAATGAAATATAGTTATACGTACATAAACCTCTTAAAGTATTGCAATTGATTGTGTTAATTATATTTATTTTGTCCCTAAGTACAGCACTTTCGATTCATTAAATTTGTGTTTTATTTTCAAATAAAAATACATGCATGTGTGTCCCTTCTATGACTCAATTTATTACAAATCTATACTGAATGTAAAACTCCAGAAAAGATAGTTTTATAAACAAATAGACTGTATGACGAAGAAGAATTTTTAAAAGCTTTTGGCACGAGGCGTATCCGTAGGAGGCTTATAGCGGATCTAACGCATTACATTGTTATCTTTACACAGACAGTTCATGCAAAGCAATTGCAACAGGGTTTGACAGAAAACCATTAATTCAAAGTTGTATTGATTAAAGCAGCACTTTCATAGATTTATGGTATGTACAGCGGGCAAAAAAAATAAAAAAATAATAAGTTTAACACTTTTCCGTAACATACATTACATGTTACTGAGTGGAATGTCAAATATGAAATTTCATAACAGGGTCAGCATTGTAATAAAAATAATGTCGCTGATGCAATACAAGGACTAGCATCAGCAAAATCCACCCCTCACAAAGATGTCAGTGAACGCACAGCTAAACAGGGACATTATTTAAATCTTTTTGGATTCTTTTTATATAAACCGCAACGAGGACATCACCCGTGATATAGTCTTCTTCTGCATCACTCAGAATGATTTTCCCAGTCGTAATCAATAAGGAACAGCCTTCTACGCTAGTTTGTCATTTTACATACATGCCGTGAAAAGCAAACTTGCCTTTGCCGTGTATTTATCCATAATGTCCATCCATGGATGTTTGTGTTACGTGTTACTCAAGGAGTATGACGTGATAACAATGTGTTATATTGTACGTCTTTTTCAATATTTTTTTTGTATTACGTGTTCCTCAAAATGTTTAACTGTTTTCGATACAGTATAGTATACGTAGTAGCCAACCAGCGGAATTCGAGCATCGTCCGTTTTCACCCCGTGTCCTTTCCATGCATATGTTAGGTTAAATTTAATAATTTCCATTTCATAACAGATAACATATGTACAATACCATTAAGAAAACAGTGTTGTCAGTAAATTAACCTATCAAGACCACTTGTCATCATCCTTCATCACATATATTGAGATATCTTCCGCTCCGGCTGAAAGATGTATGGACACTTAACGGGGTGCGTTTGAAGTTCCAAATCGTGGTTTTGATATGTTATCAGTTTAAACAAGGTTGATCAATATCAAACTCGAGGTGTCTTCCATGTCAACCCATGTCGATTCTTTTCCACTTTTAAAGTACAAACAAACAGACGGAAGGTCTTTACATGAACTTCTTGATGACAATAAACCAAGTGGTTAGTGTTAATTCAGACTTAAACTTGTCTGAGGGACATTTTTATAGTGGCCTTGTTTGATTAGATGTTGATGTAAATTATGGAATTGTTTTTTAACACTTTTGATATACGTGTTTATTTTGGCTTAGCTGTAAAATGTTCTCGCCAGAAGGGACTAATGATGTACTTTAATTTTCGCATTTGTTTAACATGCGTTATTAGAGCAAAATAGAAAGCAGTCAATCTTGGCTTCAAAATGTGCAAATAAGTTCGCATGATGTGAATTTCATTAAACAGCTATGCGCATCTTACTTTTTAAAAACATACTTTTTATTTGATGAATGCTTATTTATAAATTCCAGGAATACTATTCATAATAAATGGTACCAGAACAATAAACAAATTAAGATTTTAATACGTTTGCAAATATATCATTTCCTGAGACCGATTCATGTGCACACAACAATTTAAATCAACACCAGTATGTGCAGATATGTTCATATGACACATTGACTCAATGTTGGTTCTACAACAAAATACGAGTATATATGTCGGTAGCGGTGTCGTGCTTTAAATAACTTGGTGGGTTATACAAATTATTGAAGTAAGTCACATTTGATAAATGGTGTCATGCACATTTTTGTCTTAATTTCCTTGTCTTATCGGTTTGATGTAAGTACGGAAAAACATCTTGCGTGACTTAAGTCAGTACCGGCCAATATCCACAAAGATATATGTTATTAAAATATAGTAAAACGGAATGTTCGATTGGCAATGTATGCATCAGTTGTGTTTGACAAAATGTGTTTTATTTACATTAACTATTTAAAAATTTAATTTAATCGGGCCTTGAGCTTGTAATTATTTCTTTAGAATACCTACGTGTAGAAACTCAAAAACGGTGCGGACCACACAAGTAATACATTCTTCAAACTTAAACAGACAATTTATTATGTTTATAATATTTTTAATATTTTGTACTCACATACACGCACCGGTTGGTGGGTGCAAGAATCAAACACTACTAACGTGGACGAAATGTGAAGCTTTAGTCATTGAATGTGGTATAATGTTGCTGAGATGTTCTCAACACCCTCAATATTAATGAAACTCAATGGGGGCAACATTGAAGTTTCACACGATGTCACAGAAGATCACATATCAGCATCATCTTCAACGGATAGTAACAACATTCGATCCGTTCCCTGATCTGGAATTGAAAAAAATACAACTATATTCACCTGCATAAAAATGCACACTTGTACTCAACTATATTTATCGTTCAGGGGGTGTGCATGGCAAATTATATTAGGCAAGTAGTATAATTTTGACGATACCTATTCCCTAAAGTGCTTTGCAAACGAAGTAACGGTCACTTACTCTGGATATGGACGGTGCTTGCTTTTCCGTAGAGCTCCCGTCGGTCAACGGGTATTCTCCGACGGCTCGCCGACGGGCTATGTATCTCAGAGAGAACACTGTTGCCATGATCATCTCTGCTCCTATGGCAACCACACAGATTGGCACCAACACGCTCAGGACATACCGGTGGGCCTAATAATGGCATAACGTACGTTCGTTAGTGTTTGTAAGACATGACAACAATAAAAAGCAACACTATCCGTATAGTTAAAGCTGTTCCTTTTGTTGCGTACATTGTTTTCTTTTTTAACGCTTGCTGGTGAATTGATATACTAAATTAGTTAAATAATTGTTTTTGCACTCTTAAATTGAATTTATATACCATGAAATGTTTTTATATAAATATATGTTTTATAGAATACATGACACTATGATTCATATCACATTATGCTTTTTAAACATATATTGAAACTTTAATTATAAATATAAATGGAAATATACTAAGATAGGTTAGAACTTGAAGTCTTATAATATAAGATTATTCTGAATGAAATTTTGACTTAATTGGCGTAAAATGCGCCTACCTTGAACTATCTGAATCGAACTGCGTATCGTCCATAGGCACTGGAATTTTTGAATTAATAAATAAAGTAATAGATTATACAGCATTATTCATTTTCTGTTTAAGTTGTTTTTTGTCATAATCTTTCGCTCGGTTATTGATTATGTTCGTGCAGATTAAAACTTTAGTATGCCGTTGCATGATTACCGGTAGATATGCTAGTCAAAAAGAGACATTTGTATCGCATTTCACGAACAAACTAACCGGATACTTTTATCGGATGTGCGTCGAAAGAACTTTTACAGACAGTTCTTTATATACAAATTCGATATTGTCTGATAATGCTGAAAATAGTAAAAGCTATGTCGCCTTAGCAAATACAAGATGAAATGTAAGATATTCAGGTTGAAATGCAGAACGAAATTGAAAATAGATTTTGTTTCTATCTGTGCAATTATAAACCTTATTTCACACCATTCATCTGTGTTTCTGTTATTGATTATCAAGACTGAATATAAGTATTGTTAATCTCTTGATAATTGGCAGTTATATACGTTTTGTTTGGGCGTAGTCGCGTTATAAACAGAATATGAAAAATGAAAAAAACAAAAAAAACATAACTCTGATTAGGATACAATCCGAATATTTTCGAATACACTAATAGTGATTTTCCATTTTGATATATTTATCAGACTGTCATGCGACGTAGACTTTTAGAAAAGCTTACTAAATATCTATGAAAAATTAATTTGTTATGTGCTTTCGGTTTGAATGTGTTAAATAAGCCACAAAAGGTCATCGTGCGCCTCTTGCACTCATCAACAAAAGTATATTTAATTGGACTATTTCAACTTACTCAACTGCAAATGGTGCTGAAACAATCTGGTGTCATGTTTTTGCTGACGGTTGAATTTCGTCGCCCAATGTTTTATGGCATACTGGAGATCAGGGGTCTCGAGCGGCTGTTTGTGCTCTGTTGTAGATGCCTTGCACTTGGTATGGACTGTGACAGAGTTGTCGAATGATTCACGATCGCCTCCCTCAGTAGATGTGAATAGTATAGTGGGATGTGTGTCCACGTATGACAAAACGTCCTGAATAATAACAGCCGATTCCGTGTTTGATATATTACCACGTGTACTTTTTTTTGGTTGGCTGACTCAAAGAATTGTTGAAAATGAGGTCACTTTCAGTTGTATCTATAAAGACCTCATAACTTTCAGTTGTATCTATGAAGACATGATTCTGTTCCGAATCGTCTTGTTTCATCGCTGCTACACTAGTGCTTGCATGATATGAACTCAGTGTAATAATTTGTAAAGCCTGTTTATTACGGACATATTCGTGGTTTTATTTGAATATACACAATTACAAGATAATTTCAACGTTACAATGTAAATACAAATTATATAAGAAAACACACATTGTCGAAGTCATTTTCCTTTTGTCGAATTAACACAATTTAGTTTTAAATATTACATGCTGATACACTATATTTATACACTCGACCAAAACACATTTTTCCGACCTTTTTAATACAAACACTTGAAAGTATTACGTAAAACTGTGAATGGTATCGAATTAATATATTTCTTTAAAACTCTGCAATCTTTTTATTGAAGAAAATGATTATCCATGCACCCTTGTTCACATCAAATTTTAGTAAATCAAATATTGTGTTTAAAAATGCATTCATGAAATCCATTCATTACTCTTCAATTCTCTACAGTAACGGACGTAGTGTCCTAAAACACCATAACATATGATTCAAGAGCAAAGGTAGCAACAGCGGATCAGGCCGACCATCTGATATCGGAAAACATCATCGCGCTGTGGGCTTAGAAACAAAAGGCGATATTTGTAAAACCGAGCAGATGGTATTAGTAGTATTATTTGTGAAAATATATACATTTAATACTTATTGAAACCATCATTATTAAACAAACTTATCGGGTCGCGGTGCATGAGCAATGGTAATAAAATGCAAACATCTCCTACCATCAGACATACCATATTTGGCAAGTTGATAACATATCTATTTTTTAATAATATGCTATTTATACGTTAATATTCGTCATATGGTAAATTCAGAGGAAATAATCACGATATGTAATTAAACAAAGACCTCATGAGACATTAGTTGTAAGCATTGTTTCTCGAGAAATAAGCTCCTTAACAATTAAATTATAGTTTGATCAAACAAAGGCCTCCTATACGGGATATATTGTACGCACCCAGTACGGACAAATATTCAAGCTGTCATAGTGTTTGAACGACGACATCTATTTGGAGGTTCTTAAAATGTAGATAATAATGGTACCATAAACATGTCAAGAGTACAACGACACGACAATTAAAGAAAAAAGCGATCGTACTTATTAATACTCTTTTAATTCGTGTTATTCTGTTTAAATATACTATGCCTGAAATTATATTAAGACTCGAATATCTGATATTTAAATCTTTGATCCATTAATGTAGTGCAGTATTTAAAATACAACTCTGTATTACCGATTTAATAAGAATGGCGGGCGCTGAAGGCTTTACATCGAAACGCTTGTTTGTTTATTCATTTGGCGTTGTCGCCTTTTTCAACAGATTTTCAGTCATAATACGGTGGTCAGTAACGCAACTCATATTTTTCATGGCTAGCTGGTTTACCACTACTAAGTGCACATTCTTATGCCAATAACTGACAACTGACACTTAAATCAAAGGTTGGGGAAACTGGTCGTAGAGCAATCAAAGTAATCAGTAATGTCCAGTTATAAGATGCGCGATCCTCAAACAATCGGAAAACAACTCAAATGCATGATAATTAATTAAATAATTCATACATTAAAATATATCCTTCGTGCGCATTTCATAATACCGTGTAGGAAATAACCCCCTCAAAAAGTCTTGAAGTACAGGCCACTTTAACTTTCAGTTTCATGCGATGCATGAGACCATGTTTCGCTTAATAAATATGACACATACATAAAAAGATTAATACATTAATTAATTATAATGTGAAGTCAGAGGACAAATTGAAGTCTTACAATTAAAATAAATGTTTTCTTGAAAAAAAGATCCTTTAGAAACTATTATTATTGTTTAACTTACTAAGGTCTCTCCAATTCGGAATATATTGAACTCACGCGAGCCTAGTACAGTGAAATATTGGACGGCCACTCGGTGCAAATAAGCGCAACTGATTGGATAATTTAAATAACTATGTGGGTAGGATTTCAAATGTAATATATAAATCGTACGACCACATTGACAAAAAAAACGTCAACGCGATTTTAATTATGAATATTCTTTTAATTTAGTAAATCAATTAAAATATTCTAGACCTAAAAGGATATGCAAAAAAAAGAGAATATGTAACGCCATTATCATTGATCCTCTCCTATAGTGCAGTGGTTAAAAGACAACGTCTGTATAACGGATATCATAATTATACATAATAAAGAAGAAGCGCTGCTGTTTTTAAATAATTACCACATATTTACATCAAATCGGAAAAATAACTCCGTTATAAAAGGGTCACTAGCATTTGCAATTTGTATTAATACATGGTATTAAACCATTTATAATCCAGATATGTCCTGGCAGTCAGTTCTCCTCAAATAACAACGTGTAACCAAATAATTGTTAATACATGTTTTGAAGTGCAGGGCACTTTAACTTTCTATTTGTGCAGAGTCTCATGTTTCGATAACCCACCACCATAAATAACGTTAATTTACTGAGAAAACATGCTCACAACGTGCGAACGTATTGGGAGACATTACTCACGTAAGGCTTGACAGAACGCATTTCGGCAGGATATCAGCTGCAATGGTCAATTAGAAGAGGTGTCGTTGACTGGCTTATGTGTTTTATGGAATGGATCCAAATATGGCTCAAGTACTCAATGATTTTAAAAGTGATATGTTCAGAAAAACATCAACAGTTGATAACATCTGAAGGTTATCAGGTGATGAATTCTTGTTTAGTACTTGACAAAGTGCGACATAGTATTTAACATAAAAAAGGTCAAATCTGGTCTAACAGCCTTGGTATTGGCAATGCAAAGCATTGGGGGTTTAAACCGGTTTAAAAGCGGACCAAACCTCACATTTATCAAAGAAATATTCATTAAACACAATAATACAACACAAAACTATTTCGAAACTAAATGTGTGCTATAATATAAATTATCCATATAGAAATTCGCCGATTTGAATGTTTTAGTTTATGGCACAGTTGAATGCAATACTTCCTTTGCTTTTTCTGTAATTGAACCAAACAGAACTGAATGAAGGCTTCGAAGAAGTAATTCTATACGCAGTACGTCACACAGTGTTTCTATTATATAGATTTAGGATCTGACATGAGTTGTCATATCATACCATATTTTATTAAACGAGTTCAGGAATTTTGTTAGCGAGCCTTTGGCGAGCTTACTAACGAATTTCCTGGACGAGTTAAATAAAATATGGTATGATATGACAACGAGTTTCAGATCTTTTTTATCACATGCTTTTAAACTAAATAAAATACATCTTAATTGACCAAACAAATGCTGATAGATCTAAAAGTTGTTTACTATCGTGACGTCAGTTCATGTTGACGACGTCATTTCAACAAAATAAAGCCATGCGATTGGTTAGTTATTGATTTTGTAGCCAGTGAAAACGCTTAAACATGTTTTATTACACATGTGCAATATAAAAAAATACGTAATGCCTGTATTACATTGAAAACAGGGTATAGCATGTGATAAAACACATTAATACAACACAAAACTATTTCGAAACTTAAGGTGTGCTATACTATAAATTATCCATATAGAAATTCGCCGATTTGAATGTTTTAGTATATGGCACAATTGAATTCAATACTTTCTTTGCTTTTGCTGTACATAATTGAACCAAACAGAACTGGAATAAGCCTTTGAAGAAGGAATACCATACGCAGTACGTCAGGCAGTGTTTCTACTATATAGATTGTAAAATGGTAGGCGCTATCCTAAAAGCAGACAAGGCCAAAAACCCTGATTAAAAACAAGATTATTAATAAATTACTTGACACTTTGTTTGATATGTTAAATCCTGATTTGAAAAATAAGTTCCTTTATGCATGTTTCGGTACACATTAGTTGTTACTAAGTACACGCTATTCAACTAAATGAAATATAGTTATACGTATATTAAATGTTTCAATGCATTGTGTTTATAATGTTTTTTTCGCTCATAAGTACAACAATTTCGTTTCATAAAATTTGTGTTTTATTTTCAAATAAAAATAGATTTCTGTATTACCGTACAATGACTCAATTTAAAACTAATCTATACTAAATATAAAACTCTAGGAAAGAACTTTTAACCAAAAGACTATGAAGAAGAAGATTTTTTTCATACGGAGAGCACGAGACTTATCTTTTTGAGACTGATAACGGATCTAACGCATTAAATTGATCAGCCTTCAGCGCAGACCTGGGACTGTCTTCTGATATAGTTGGAAGATTAATTGATATTTACAGGAAAACATTTGAAGTAATAACGAGCACAACATTTTCAAATATGGATAACGTAATGCTTTCATATTCGTAATCAATTGGGAACACTGTCTACGCTAGTTTAATATACTACAGACATGCCGTGAAAAGCAACATTGCTTTATTTTAAAGGCTGGTTTGCTTTTGTCCGTCTGTTCGCCCAGCGTGTACATTTATGGATATTTGTGTTACGTGTAACTCTAGAAGTATGACGTTATGTTAATGATGTATTGTGTACGTATTTTCAAACGGCGGTATTAGGGGATCACCCGACCGATTGCATCCCTTTTTGGGGACAGGTTGCTCTCCCTCGTCCGACAATATCATCCCCATCCCTTGGATGTTTGTGTTACGTGTTACTCCAAAAGTTCAACTATTTGTTGATGCAATCTATTATACGTATTTTCCATCCAGCGGAATGCGGGCATCATCCGTTTCCATACCGCGTCCTTTCCATTTATGTCTTAGGTTAAATTTAATAATGTCATTTAAAATACATATGTACAATGTTATAAATGAATCATTCCGCTAAAAACAAACAAGCAGTCTGTCAGCAAAATGAACCTATCAAGATCATTCGTGATCATTCTTCAGAACTGATATTGAAATCTCTTTGGCTATGGTTGGAAGATAAATGGGCACTTAACGGAGTGCGTTTGATGTTCCAAAACGCTGTTTAAACAAGGTTGAACAATATCAAACAAGAGGTGTCTTAAAGTTTGTATTTAGCGTATGCACTGTTCACAAATCCTTTCTTCACTTGGCGATTATTACCCAATTTAAAAGTACAAACAAACAGACGAAATGTCTTTGCATGCACTTCTAGAAAACCATTAATCAAGTGTAACGTGTTAATTCAGACTGAACATTGTCTCAGGGACCTTTTTATTGTGTATATGTTTTATAAGAGGTTGATGTCGATATTTGAATTTGTTGTTTTCTTACACTGACCTTTGATATACATGTTTAATTGTCGTAGCTGTCGAAGCCAGGTTTGACCTTTATAAATATCCATTTATTCATTGAAATGTCGAGAAAATTTCTCGCCAGAAGGCACTAATGAAGAACTGGAATTTTCGCATTGGTTTAACATGCGTCATTTGAGCAAAATAAAAAGCAGTTACTCTCGGCTGCATTATGTGCAGATTAGTTTGCATGATGTGAATTTCATTAAAACAGCTATGCACTATCTTACTTTTATAAAACAGAAACATGTATTATGAAAGCTGATGAATAACATATTCGAATACTAGTTCAGAATAAATGGTACAAGAACAATAACCAAATTAATATTTTAACAAATTTGGAAAATAGTTTTCGTTTCTTGAGTAAGAAACCCATTCATGTTCACACAACACTAAATTGAATGTTGCACTTGTATGTGCAGATATGTTCATACTACACATGGACTCAATGGCTACAAATACGAGTTCATATGTCGGTACCGGTGTCGTGCTTTAGCTAACTTGGCGGGTAAGAAAAATCATAGAAGCAAATAACATTTGATTTATGGTGTCACGGAAGATCACATATCAGCATCCAGTACCAACATTCGATCTGTTCGCTCAGAACTTATCCGGAATCGAAACACATACATTTATATTCACCTGCATGAAACTTCATACTGACATTCAGCTTTATTTAGTTTTAGGGGGTATGTGTGGCCAAAATATCATGAATGTTGTATACTTTTAACATAATGCCTACAATCCAAAGAGACAGACAGACAGACAGACAGACAGACAGACAGACAGACAGACAGACAGACAGACAGACAGACGACCACTTACTCTAGATAAAGACTATGCTGGCTTATTCATAGAGCTCCCGTCTGTCAACGGGAACCCACCGACGGCTCGCACTCTTTGATTGAATCAAAATACCGTGACTTGTTTATATTAAATAGCAATGGAATAATACACATAAAATGCCGTATCAGCTTATATTGCGATATGCCAAAAACATTATTTTCTTGACATGTGTAAGATGATGCTACTGCTAAACAAAATATTTACAGGTTCACTTAACAATCTTTTTGTTTAAAAACTGCTTCCAATGATATTACATGTTATTGTGTGATGTATTATACTGCATACCATTTTCGACAAATTGATTATACATTTATTTTTTAAGCATATGCTTTTTATACTTTCAATATACATTATAACGTGAAGTCAGAGTAAACATTATCGACACATCGATTATACATTTATTTTTAAATACTACACTTGTTATACGTTCAATATACAGTATAACGTGAAGTCAGAGGAAACATGAACACAATTTAATTAAACAATTACGTTGTGAGACATTAGTTGTAAAAGATGTTTTCTCGAGAAATAAGCCCTTTAGAAAACATTTTATCGTTTGATTAAAAAAGGACTTTCCGATACGTGATATATTGTACGCGTCCAGTGCGGCGAAATATTGAACTGCCACGTGGTACGAATGACGGCAACTGATTGGACAATCAAAATATGTAATTTTAATAGTCCCTTCATTGTATCCATGCATTGCTGTAGTGCAGTGGTTAGTAGACAACTGTGTATTACCTATTCAATACGAGCGCAGACGGATTTACATAGAATCGTTTGTTTGTTTGTTCACTTGTGGGTTTCGCCGTTTTCAACAGTATTTCAATCATATCACGGTGGTCAGTTAACCAACTCACATGTGTCATATGTTAGCTGGTTTACCAGTACTTACTGCATATTCTTATGCTAGTAACTGACAAATGCTACTTGATTCAAAGGTATGGGGGTTATGGCTGAAATCCAGTCCACACACTAGTTAGATGGTCGGACAGGGAGCAAACCCGCAATCCTCGGAAAATCGAGCTAAATGTATGAAACGTCACTAGAATTTGTATGTTTTGTTTTAAATACATGGTTATAAAGGAAATCATTAATACATTAAACATGCCCAACATATAAAGTCGCATTCCATTACATAGTGCAGGAAAAAACTCCATCCAAAAGTATTGAAGTGAAGGACAGTTGAACTTTTACTTGTGTGAGTTGCAGTAGACAAAAGTGTTTCGCTTAGTAATCACCATTTGTTACTTTTGAATTTATTAAGCAAATATAAAGTGAAGTCAGAGGAAAAGTTCACGTATTTAAATAAAACACTAAACCTCGTCTTCTTAAGACAGATACAGTTAAGAAAAGATTAGTATTGTTTTACAAAATGTTGGTGTATTCAATACGGAGTAAAATGCACGCAAGCGCACACAGAATGGTGCAAAAATTGGACGGTCACGCGGTACGAATGAGGACAACTGATTGGATTATCAAAATAGCTATGTTATAGTATAATTTTTATCGTTATATAAAAATCAGACAATCATAGTGAAAAAACAATCTATAAATGCTATTTTATTGATGAATATTCTTATTATTTCGTAAATATATGTAAATAAACTAGTTCTTAATGCACATTGAGCACACGAATATGTAATGCCGTTCAACTGCTCAACTACAGTTCACTGCATTAGTAAAAGGAAACACGTCTGTATAACGGATATACATGTATTAATATTATTAGTAATATAGCTTGATCGCTGCCGTATTTAAATATACTAACTCATATTTGCATCAAATCGGAAAAAAGCTCCGTTATAAATGTGCCAAACGTTACTAGCATTTGACATTTTTATTTAATACATGAAATTAACACATGCATAGTCCAAATATTTCATGGTAGTCAATGCTTCTCAAAATAAAATAATATTTGTCAACCCAAATAACAAAATAACTCTAGAGAAATGGTTTAAACTGCATGACACTTTAACTTTCCATTTTGTGTACTGCAGATTTGTAGTGTGTACAGTGTTTTGCTAAACAATCACCATTAATTATATTAATTTACTTAGAGAACATGCCAACAACGTGGAAATATATCGGGAGACATTACTCACGTACAAATTGACAGGAAGTATTTCCCAGGGATATCATCTACAATCTTCAATAAGCAAGAGTTGTTGATTTGAGTTTTATGTAATGGATTCACATATGGTGCAATTACTCAAATTACTTTAAAAGTGTAATGTGCGTGAATTCCAGAAAGCACCAACAATTTATAACAGTAAATATATGAATAATAACTCTCTCATAAAAACATTTTCGAACGTCTTAGCCATTAATGATTAAGCGATCAATTAAACGTACATCTACGTGGAGTTTCTCAAAGGCAGCGCGGACCACACAAGTAACCGATTATGCAAACTAAAGCAAACATGCCAATAACGGGTTGCTATTTTTACTCACATACACGCATATTTATTTTATTTATTTGAACATAATTTCAGCGAACACAATAGTTAAATAACAAATACAACACGTTTTATGTTAAAGAAACAGCGTAGATAAGAACACAAATCGGATTAGAAGTTGTTTACAAATGTTTACATTAATTAACAATTTATTCCTGTATACATATATTCGGTAAAGAACATATACAGTTTTAACGATAACATGTATGCTTCCATGAATATAATCTTATTTTTGTTTTTCAAAACGACTCAATTTTAATACCATATGCAATAAATTAAAACGTGTCATGGATGGTTGGAAGAAACAAACACAACACATGTATACAAAAAGGGCCGTTATAGTCATGTAAAGTGACATAATGTTGATGAGAAGCTCTCGGATTGAACATAAACACCGTCTATCATGAGGACACTTTACGTGATTTGTGACCAACGTCAACGTTTATGGTTTTACATGATTATCACATATCAGCATCCTCTTCAACAGATAGTAACACAATTCGATCTGTTCGATCAGAACTGATCTGGAATTGAAAAAATACAACTTTAGTCACCTACATGAAACTTTACTTTTATATTAACCTATATTTACATTTAAGGTGGAATGTATGGCAAATTATACCAGGAACTTACCAGTCACTTACTCTAGATATAGTCTGTGCTTGCTTTTCCATAGAACTCCCGTCGTTCAACGGGAACACTCCGACGGCTCGCCGACGGGCTATGTATCTCAGAGAGAACACTGTTGCCATGATCATCGCTGCTCCTATGTCAACCACGCAGATTGGCACCAACACGCTCACGACATACCGGTGGTCCTAGTAATGGTAATGGCATAACGGGAATTCGTTAGTGTTTGTGAGACATGAAAACAATACAAAGAAACAAAAACAGTTTAGTTAAAGTTGTTTCTTTTTTTTTGGAAAGATTAATTTGATGTTTTTTTTTTAATGTATTAGGGTGAAGTCGTCTTATAAAATATTGATCAATGTGTTGTGTGTGCTCATTAATTAAATCAACATACCATAAAACTTGTTTATAAATATATGAGTGATACAATACACGACAATGCGATTCGTGTAACCTTATGATAAATAAATTTGTATTGAACCTGTGTATTATAGATGTATGTTTATAATAGAAAGACATACGAACACGTAAGGTCTTCCCCATAAAATTGTTCTAGATAAAATGTGTTGTAATTACTTAGAATGCTCTTACCTTGAACATATGTGAATCGAAGGGCTCATCGTCCATTGGCACTTGAATTTGAAATTAATAAACAAAGGTATTAATTATACATGTATTCATTTGTTATCAATTGTTCAAGTTGTTTTGCCGCATAATCTCTAGCTGGGTTATTTATTCTGTTTGTGCAGATTTAAACAGCTCGATACAGTTGTGCCATACGATGTGCTAATCTGTTATATTATGCTAATATCGGCTGTGGGTGGAGAGGACTTTTTACGGACATTGCGTGATGTAAAAATGGTTTTTGTCTGATTTTGCTGATATTTGTTATACCCCAGTAGCCTTAGCACACACAAGGATGAATATATAATAATAATAAGTGAAATTACAGTTTTGCAATAATAAACCTCATTGCACACCATGTGGCTGTGTTCCTGTAATTGATGGTAAAAGTGAATGTTTTTATTGTAAATGTGTAGTTTTGTTGACATTATTGCTTTATTGTTTTTTTGCGTCGCGTTATGGACGAAATGCGAACAAAGAATGAAACATAGATTTAAAGGCACTTGTTCACAGATTGGGGAATTCAAAAAATGCTTCAGTAAATGCATTTAATTGATTGATTTTAACAACGAATCTATAAATAACTATTAAAATAACAATATAATTAACGAAAGACATAAAATATAAACGTTTGTCTCCAGCGTGGACAGTTTTCTTTGGCTTGAAAGGCTTTTGCCTAAACAACTCGGCCAGTTTTTTTTATTGGAAGTCATTTTATCTCTAAAACAAGTTAATCCTAAGTTGGGGCAAAATGTAACGAAAGCAACATAAGTTTTCCAAATTATTCATTCGTTTCGTTGTAACCCTTTTGAAAATTATCAATTTCAAATGATGATTATTTCAAAAGGAAGCAGTATTTTCATTATGAGTCAATGTCATTAGTGGTATTGCGCTCCCTGATTAATAGTTTAATTTTAATTCCTGTTACGACAATTTTTTAAATTTTCTTTTCGACAAAAAATGAACAATGTCTTTTAATCAGATTATGACACACATTTCTAATATTAAAAGAAAGCAACACTAATATAATAACATGTACATGTATCTTGATAAATTAAATAAACGTATTATATTTGAAAGGCTTACTACATGTTTGGGTAAATGTTAACAAAAATAGTTTACGTTGAATATTTAACTTACTCAGCTGCAAATGGTGCTGGAACAATCTTGGGTTATGTTTGTGCTCACGGACGAAAGTAGTCGCCAAATGTTTTATGGCATACTGGACCTCAGGAGGCTCTTGCGGCTGTCTGTTCTCTGTTGTTGATGCCATGCCTTTGGTGTCGGGTTTGACATAATTGTCGAATGATTCACTGGCAAGTACCGAAGTAGATGTGAATAGTATCGTGGGATGTGTGTCGACGTATGACATATCGCCTTGAATAGAAACAGCCGATTCCGTTCTTGATATATTTCCACGTGTAAAATTAAGGTTGTTTGCACCTGTTTGCTCACTTAACGAATTATTGAACATGCTGTCACTTTCAGCTGTATTTGAGAAGGCATCATCACTTTCAGTTGTATTCATATAGACATGGTTCTTTTCCAAATCGTCTTGTTTTATGGCGTCCATGACTGTGCTTGCAGGATATGAACTCGATGCAATAATTTGTAAAGCCTCTTTGTTACGGGAATCATCATGGTGTTCATTTGCATACGCACAATAACAAAATAATTTTAACATAACCATGTAAATAAAAATGACATATTGAAAGAAACCGCACCTTGTCATGGTCATTTTCCTTTCGTCGAATTCACAAACTTTAGCACTAAATATTACTTTCTAATACCATAGATGTATGCACGCGACCGCATTTTCCGACTTTCTTGATACCGAACACTTTACTGTATTATGCAAAACTGCGAATGATATTGAATATATTTGTTTAATACTATGCAACCTTTTCATTGAAGCCAATGCTTCTACAAGCACATCAATGTTACACTTTTTGGCATCAATTTTTAGTACATCAAATATTTTGTCAGAAAATGCATTCATTTTATCCGAGCATTTCTCTGCAGCAATGAACGTGCTGTCCAAATGCATAATTACTAATGATACAACAGGGAAGGCATCACCAGAGGATCAGGCGGACAGTCCGATGATATCGGGAAACATCATCGCGCATAATGGTGTAGGCTTAAAAACAGCAGGCGATATTTGCAAAACTGAGCAAAATGTATTAACAATATTATTCTACGCGAAAATGTACCAATTTATTATTTATTGATGCCGTAAATTTAACAAAATAAAAACACTTAACATCGTGCAGCAGCGTCTGTCAATGAATGAAAATAAAATGCAAACCTCCTCCTATTTTGATATGCCATCCATGATGTCTTGCAGATAATTAAGATGATGCTACTTCTTAACATACTGTTGCCCTGTTTACTTGACAATCGTCTTGCTAAAAAGTGCTTCGTCGATATAAATCGTTCAGTCAGATGAGGAATAATATTAGCTAATTGACGTGGTGTACTGTACGGCGATATATTTAGTCAAGTACCCATCAGCTATTCCATATTCTGCAAGTCGATTATACATCAAGTGTTAAATAATATGCTATTTACACGTTAAATGAACGCTATACAATACAGTCGGAGGAAATAATCACGATATTTAATTAAGCAATGACGTTGTAAGACATTGGTTGTAAACATTTTGTCTCGAGAAATAAGCTCCTTAGACAATACGATATCCATTTGATTAAACAACCTTGGGTGGGATATACAATACACCTCCATAACTGCGAATTAATGAAATGTTAAGATGTAAGAACAACAACTGAATGGATGATTCTAATAGGTATATTATAAAAGCATCTTCAATATAAATAGTACGAACTGGACAATAATAATAAAACAAACAAAGCGATTTTACTGATTAATACTCAATTAATTATTGTACATTTATTTAAATATACTAGGTCTGGAAGTATTTTAAGTCTCGAATATCTTATAATTGATCCTTTAATCTAGTGCAATTATTTATATACAACTCTGTATTGCCGATTTGATAAGATGGAGGAGCGTTGTCGTCTTGACATCAGATCACTGGTTTGTTTGTTTGTTTGTTTGGGGTTTCGCCGCTTTACAAGTTTTCCAGACATATCACGGTGGGCAGTGACACACGATGTTCCCCAAACACACAATGTTCCATGGTTAGCTGGTTTACAGGTACTAAGTGCACATTCTTATGCGAGTAACTGACAACTGACACTCGAATCAAAGGTAGGAGGAAAATGGCCGTAAACCAATCAAAACATTCGTTATGTGGACAGTAATTGAAGATCGGAAAATAACTCGATTTTTCAAACGTTATGTGTATGTTTGTAATACAGGCTGATCAATGAAATAATTTATAAATTAAAATATGTCATAGGTATATAGGCGCATATATTATAAAATAAAAGAATTAACCAAATCAAAAAGTCTTGAAGTGCTGGACACCTAAGCTTTCAATTGCGTCCATGGCATTAGACAATAGTGTTTCGCTTACTACATAAATACATTCATGAATTAATTATAACGTGAAGTCAGAGGAAAAGTTCAAGTTATTAAATTAAACATTGTCTTATTAAGATAAAAGTTGTTTAGAAAATATAATTATTGTTTAATTTATTGAGGTCTGTCCAATAAGGAATATATTGAACACACGCGCACCCAGTACGGTTAAATATTAGACGGTCACGCGGTGCGAATGGGCGCAACTGATTGGATTATCTAAAAAGCTACGTTATAGTAGGATTTTCAACGTTATATATATCATACAATCACATTGAGAAAATACGTCAATGCGATTTTATTTATTAATCTTTTTTTTAATATCATATATCTATTTAAATATACCAGGACTAAAAGGACATGCAAACAGGAATATGTAATTTATCATGTATCCGCTACTGAAGTGCAGTGGATAAAAGGCAACGTCTGTTAAGCGGATATAATAAAGATAAATAATGAAGGTTGAGCGCCGCCGGAATAAACAAATTAATACATATTTACATAAAAGCGGAGAACTAACTCCGTTATAAATGTGTCAAACGTCACTTGTCTTTGCAAATTTAATAAATACATGGTATTAAACCATTCATAATCCACATGTGTCGTGGCAGCTGGTTTGAGGTGCAGGACACTAAAACTTTCCATTTTGAGCGTTGTTTTAGAGTCTTGGTTAACCCACCACCATTCATAACGTTAATGTACTGAGAAAACATGCTAACAACGTGCACACATATTGGGAGACATTCCTCACGCAAGGCTTGACAGAACGTTTTTCAGCTGGATATCAGCTGCAATCTTCAATAAGCAAGTGGCATCGTGGACTGGCGTATGTGTTTATGGAATGGATTCAAATATGGTAAGATAACTCCAAGTACTTTAAAAGTGAAATGTTCGTTAATTCCAACAACAAGACTGATAACAATAAAGGTATGTTGAAACTCCAGAAACGTTACAGGAGATGAATTCTTGTTCAGTACTCGAGAAAAAGTACGACACACTATAAACATAAAAATGGTCAAAACTGTCCTAGTCGTCTAGGAACTGGTAATTCAAAGTGTTTGGGGATTAAACCGGTTTAAAGGCGGACCAAACCTCACATTTTTTCAAGAAAAAAACATTAAACACAATAATACAACACAAAACTACTTCGAAACTAAATGAGTGCTACACTAAACATTATCCGCATATAAAGTCGTTGATTTGAATGTTTTATTTTGGGCATAGGCCAATTCAATTGGTCCTTTGCTTATGCTGCACATAATCGAACCAAACATAACTTGAATAAGCCTTCTAAGAAGGAGTACTATCCGCAGTACGTCACACAGTGCTTCTACTTTATGGATTGTAAAATGGTAGGCGCTCTCCCAAAAGCAGGCAAGGCCTAAAACCATATTTAAAAAAGATTATTAATGCATTACTTGACATATGTTTGATATTGTAAACACGGATTTTAAAATAAGTTCCTTATGCATGTTTTTTGGAACAAATTATATTGTATTACCATACTCAATTTAAAATTAATCTACTTTAAATGTAAAACTCCAGTAAAGAACTTTTAACAAACAAATATACTTTATGAGGAAGAAGAATATTTCAAAGCTGCTGTCACGAGACTTATTTCCTGTTTACTATTTACTGCGTTTAATACTTTAAAAATGGATTTAAATGCATTTCATCTGTCATTTATGTGGTCGCATTCCCAGCAGTTTGCAATGTACACTTATAAATCGTATACATATAAGAGTCAACTATTATTATTTTCATTACGTTAAGGATATGTTTGTCTGCAACTTATAGTTTGTAAGTTTCTGTTTGCTCCTAGTAGTAGAGCCAGTACTGAGTAGTTATCTTTTGGTAAGATCGCTGATAAGCTTTAAATAATAAGTGAACCCACACTATCTTCGGATCACAAGTCAGACACATTGAATTGACAAAATTCATTATGCACTTTAGTTGCATTTTTTTACGCGCCAAAATGGAAATTGTTTAATATTGAAATTTAAATGAACATAAGCACAAAAAGACGGAATGGTTAATTGAATTTTGCATTATTAATACATATGTCGGATATTGTTCATGCTTTAATATTGAAAACAATCCGGTGCTGGTAAACAGCATCTAAAAACGCAATAAAGTTCCAGCGCTTGTTAGTAAACAATTGAATTCAAGCTCTGCTATGGTGATAAGACCCTCCCCACAATTTATTGTATGGACGCAATCACATACGCTAATATGTGACATAGCAAACCAAGATTCTTTACATAAACAATAACAAACAACCATATCAATATGGGGCATTATGATGAATGTCATAAGTTGAAAGGATAATACATATTGGAATCGACTAAATGTATTATACTGTTTCCCAAGGGCGTCCCGATATCGTCGCGCCATTTAGTTTGCGCTACTATTAGTCTATATTCTCACTCCAGTTGATCATAGAACTTGATTCTCTGCGTGAACGAGCAGGCGATTATTTGTTCTCTCCGATAGAACCGACAAATAAATTAAGTTGTGTCAAACAAAACCAGAATGTTTAGGATTTTTCGATGCGCGGAAGCTAAACTACGGTAATGACCATACGCAATTTTGACACGCTGCAAATGTTTTTATGTGCCTTACAAATAATGGTCTCTCGTCTATTTCCCGGATATAACTAATACAAGATTTTGGCAATTTAGTTTAAATATACTCTAACAACGCATTTAAGTTAGGCATATACTGATTTTACTTGGTATGCAGAATAATTATTAAATTATTCCGCGGAAAAAATTGAACAATGGCACGCGTCGCTATTGTAGGTGTACTTGACGGGATGAAAATATATATGCCCATTCAGTGTTACCATTGCGTGTGGTTTTACGTGCGTGCGTGTTCGAATTCGACAACTGCGTGTGACAATTCTATCAATTAGCGTATCCAGGCATTAGTAATTTTTTTATAGTTGTTGTATTATGAACTTAAAACTTTAATAGTTCGTATAACAAACATTTACTATACATTTCATTTGCATCATTTCCATATTATATATTTAATAAAAAAAAATGCGCGTACATGACAAGATAGAAAATGCATAAGACATCATATGACATTCCATAATTAAATTTGGAAACACATTAGGCGTCATGTTATGTTCCAATAGGTGTTCAAATGAGTTAAGGTTGTTTTCATGACTGTAAATTGCTAAACAACTGGTCAAAAGTAATGTAATAAATGTAATTATGGATCGATATTATGTCAGATAAACATGCTTTTTCTACATGTATTCAACACTACAGACTCAGTAATACATTTGTTAATTCAAGCATTTAATTTTTTTCACAATCTTATAATAGTACACACACAATTAATTCCAAATGCTACAACACATATTAATGAAACTAAAAAGGCATCTTATAACGAGACAAAATCAAAACATTTATCCTTAAGAGCAAACATTCCAACGCTTAAACTAGCGTGTACCTTGTCACGCAATGGTCATATCCGGCTTTATTGTATGGTAACATTAATTCTATTTAAATGTCCATACATATGTTATGGTTTAAATAGAAAAAAATTGTGCCATAAATAGTTCCAGAGGTTTTATTAAAGAAACACTAGTTTTCCTTAATTTAATTTATTTAAAAGCTTAGAAACGCCGTCTATTAACAGAGGAATACTTCAATTACGAATTATATTAACATATAATATATACCATTATAAAAACAGTACCATTTATATTAACACAGTGGTGGCTAAAACAAAACGTATTGTTTAAAGCTTTATATGTATAGCAGACATAAGCAAAATAATCTAAAACAATTCCCATGCGATTTAATAATAATTTCACAATAAATACCTACATGTACATGACTATGTAACCCCATTCACCCACGTGATATTCTATATAATACATACGGAATATTACGCTAGTGAATTGTACCAAGAATTTGTATCAGTCGAGTGGCTTGTGTGATGACTAATCAAACGAGAGGCGGAGCCTTGAGTGTGATACGAGATATAGCGCAAGCCACGAGACTGATACAAACACTTGGAACAATTGACTAGAGTAATATTCCTTTTATTATATACAACAAGTAACGCAAACAGTTATCAATTGTATTCTTTTGCTTTAACAAAACTGACAAAACAATGACTAAAATGTAAAGTCATTAAATGTGACGTCACTAAAATGTCACGTCATTAAATGGGTCGAAGAAAGAAGTCTGGCTAGCCTAGTATGGTAATACGGAATCGGAAAACAGTGAGTAGCATAATACGGATTTATTTCAACGATTGATTCAACCTGTATTTTGTTAAAAGTATTAAACAGGTATATAATAAAAGTACGTATACGTGTTCTGAAATTGGGTTTAATGAAGTATTCACCGAAATAATCCCCTCAGACAAATTGTCCTCTTATCTTAAGACCGTTGACAAATGATCGGTCTTCCAGATAAAGACGGTTTAATTTAAAATGGTAATGAAGACAATCTATTTTATTCAGTGGCAGCTTTTGGCACATACAACATATAGCGGTCATTGCACCGAATACGAAAATAATACAAGAAGCCTCTATTATTGGAAATCTAGAGCAATGTTTGACGACATGCATTTCACACCGAGAAGTAGTGCAATTTCAATTCCACGCATTCTCGCATATCCAAGTCTTTGAACAAATAAGTTCTTGTAGCGCGATATTCAATAATGAGCAGCCGTGTATATTGAAGAAGTGGTGCGATGCTCAATGATGAGCAGCCGTGAATATTGAAGAAGTGGTGAAATGTTCAAAACTACAGAGCCTCGAATATTCAAGAAGAACCGGTTGTCTTTGACCCTGATTCGAACTTGGCCTACATATTGTCAAACAAATAATAAATATTCTGTGCAAATTTCATCAAAATTGATTGAAATATAAATGTGTCTTGGGCAAATACTGCCTATCCAGACCAGTTTGGTCCCTTAAATAAAATGGCTGAAACTATGCTTTTAACGAAACGTTCTGGAATATGCCCAATGCCTTGAACAATATATTAATAATACTTAATAATATTAGAATGTAGGACCCTGTATTTGCGTGCACTCATAACACCACCGCTGTTTCCTTTTAGGGACTTGTTCCAAACCAGAATTATTATTATTTTCAATGAGATTTAGTTGTATTACGAATATTTCTTGATTATATAAAACTAATATGACAATTTACATAACAAATGCAGACTGTATATTTAGATCTAGTGAAAGACAGTGAATCTAATTTCTTGGACGCTGAACTCAAAATATAATTCATTGATATGCCAATGACCGTTGTTATTATTAATATTTGACTTCTCACAGATAAATACACTCATCGTACTCTATGACGATTATTTTTGTGTTGACCGGTGTTCTGTTGCCACATGCGGAACAGCGCAATAAAAACGGAATTCCAATGTTTACGGTTCAAAACAATGTTGAGTCACCTGCTTAAACATTAACACCAAGCAGCGACGCTGTTTGAGACAAGCCTTGCATCTGATTTTACAGAGATTTTAACGCGATAGAAAAAAAACATTGTTGATAAACAAATTGAGTTAATTGGATCTAGATAGAGTATATCTTTCGATTACACTTTGCTGCTTTTGTATAACTATCGCATTGAAGTCTAGAACGCTTGAAAGACCCTTGAAAATTTTGGTATTTTATTAAACGCTTGAATATGTTATTCAAGCGTTAAGGCATGCGTTTTTCTAGCTTATTTTATAGCCGTTATTTAATTATTTTCCAAATGGCATTTTTTCCCAAATCCAGTCCTGATATTCCGAATTGACTTTTATGTTAAGTTATAAAAATACTTACCGGCAGTCTAAAAAAAGAGTTCTAAGTTTAAATACATATATCCATTTTACCGATACATTTATGTTTAGAATTTACTGGTTAATGTAAGTTTTACCACCAATAGTTCAAAATGAATATATCAAACAATAAGACAGTGTTCCCAATTTGTAGTAAATTGACGCTTACATTCCCAATTTCATGGGTATAGGTCATATTCCCAAAATAATGAGAAAAAAAAAATGAAACACGGATACAGAGCATAGTTTAAAAAATATGTTGTGACCAAATACATTGTTTAAAAGCTCGGATAACAGATTCACACAATAATATAATCATACTTTAAAATAACAAAGTGGTAAAAAACGTTTTTAAACAACCCATTATTTGGTTTATACTTAAAAGTGTAATAGAGACTGATAATAAATAATATATAAAGGTGTGTTATTGTATTTCAATTTTGTTCACAATATGAGCAAAGCTAATACGACCAAAAACTTTACTCATGTACATAATTCCTAGGTTTTTTTCTCTTGCCTTTATAGTAAACCATCTACAGTTTATCAGGTAAACGTTCAGGATCTTCAGGGTCATCTTGTTTATATATATATAATATACCAATGTTTAATGAACATATACACATAAAACAAAAAAACAATTGGTCATTGGACTCCAAAATTTAGTTTCTTTACAAAATGTCCGTCACCAGTCGATTTCATGGCCACAGTGAACTGGAGGCGATATGCTGCATACTATACGTTGGTTTGGCATATATTTGGTCACTGTGACGAGGACTGTCTAATCAGATCACACCCCTTTTTCATTTATGTTACTGTTTAAAAAGTACAACCATAACAATTATTATTATGAATGTTTTGTTTTAAATTGTGTTATGGCGTTCATCATGCTCTCTTAATCAATAAAATTACCCTTTAAAAAGTGTACATGTGTCAATATGTGCAACTGTATTGAACTATTTTATGTCCTTTATTTGTTTTCTGAAATATTATGTATTTATTAATGGCTTGTACATATAACTGTATTACATAACATCACTATTGTATAAGTGTAACTGTGTAAGCTCTGTGTACAAGGCTACACATGTCATCAAAGGTAAAATGTAGATATTATGCAGCTTGTCCGGACTGTAACTTCAACAATCATCAAGCATTTTTAGCTCACCTGAGCAGGAAGTCATGAAGTGCCCTTTTAATTTCCTCTCTCTAACACACACAGATTTCATCGGATGTTCACCAAACTTTCTGGAAATGTTGGTTCACATAAAATGTATGCAAAGTTATTGCATTTTAAGAATACAACATAAACTTAATTCGCCGTTTCCATTATTTCTTACTCGATAAATATTTCATCGAATCATTACCATTCTACAAACGTTTGTTGACATATAATTGAGACCAGGTTCGAGAATCAACACAAGGCATTGCAGAGTTAATGTCCTATATTTATACAAAAGAATAAAAAATTGGTTCAAGAATATGGAATTTCATGGGATTCATTTTGTCGGGCGTATGTTTCTGTCTTTGGTACATATTCAAAAATAGATCGTTGAAAAGGTGTGGGACACCCACCCAGGCATAATGATAAGAAAATTAGATCAATGAACATAATATTAAATATGCATTTAATTTATAAATACGTGTTTATGATGGTATTGCTGTGCATAATATAAAACCAGTAGAAATGAACGGTTTAATTAAACAACATGCACGGAATCGTTGCGCTATAAATGCATATTATATGGGTTTGTAATGTTATTGTAGGATTGCATAAGCTATAGAGAAATCAGATGGATGTATAAGTGCTTTAATGAAGCTTCTAAGAAAAACTGACATTAATATAACATATACAAATGAATAATTGGAAATTTCCGAGTGAAACAGGAATTATGGATTGAACGATTATCAAATATTTAAATGATGCAATAAAGCTCTCTCAAATGCGAACTAACAGTAGTTTATTGTATGAAACAATGACGTGAATATTGCAATTGATTTTGGTGGAGACACAATCGCTCATTCTGCGGCCCAAAGTTTGAGAGTTTAATGACAAGGTATTCCTACTGATTCTCACAAACGAATGAACATGGCTGTATTTAGTTGATTAGTCTTCCTTAGCAGCTTGGCTTTACTGCAAATGTCACACTCCTGCTCATGATTTGAAACCATACATTGGATCGCAAAGAAATGAGTCGATCGTTACCTTTTGTTAAGGCATATCGTTGTAACACATTTTTGTTTACAATATGACTAAAACTTTGTAAAACGCCGATGTTTTTCTTATCACAGATATTTAGGTCGTAATAATTGTTAGAGGTTGGACTAAAACCCATATTGTTATGTAAAAGCTTTTGTGCAATTAGTGCAGGCAGCACCATTTACAGCTTTGTATGGATTTAAGGTACGCGAGCATCGTTTATAAATGAATGTCCATTTCCATTGTTTTCCTGATGTTAAAAGGTTTACATTGACTTAACTATCTTAAAAAAAAACTCTTCCTGAAACCACAGAGCCAATGGATTTCATATTAATCATCCAGAGTTCCTCTACGACGCTTGTTCAAATTATGCACCTTGGATAAAACCTGGCCTGATCCCAGGGGTTATCTGTTTTACATAGACTTATAAAGTGAATACGTGTTTAAATATGCTTTTCTAAAACTGCAAGGCACATATCTTTCATATTCAACAGGAAGCATAATATAGAGGTCTTCTACAAGTTGGTTTAATGATTGTCCCTCGAGTGAAAACTCGCCGCAGCACAGAGGTCAAATTCATAGTAGGAATATACATTAGACGTATCATGAAATCGATTAAACAACACGGCCCGGAGCTTTGATGTGTAGTATCAGATAGTGGTCCTCTACGAAGTTTGTTAAGAATTGCTCTGATGTCCAAATTGACCACGCCCCAGGGTAATATGAATTATATATACTTTTATAACAAAATAACTTAAACACATCTCTAAAATGGCAAGGCTCAGAAGTATAGATATTGGTAGATAACATCGTATAGCGGCCATCTACTAAGTTTGTCAAGTAGATGCCCATTTAGTCAAAAGTAGCCCCTTACCAGCTACAGTTTCTCGGGTGAAGGTTCAAGGAATCTCATGGTCCTCTTGTTGATATATATCATAGACCAATGTCTCCTGAACACATACACATTAAACAAAAACAATCGGTCACCACAATTTACTTTCTTCACAAAATGATATTGGGTGAACAATATGATTTTGAAGAAAATCACAATAAGAAGTCAATGTCAATAACCAGTACATGTTGCTATAGTGTTGTGTCTAAAAATCACAACAATTGATCAGTATTGGTAAAAATGTTACTAAGCAGCAAAGATTACTAAGATAAATCAATACAAAGAAAATCACACATGCTCTATTTTCTTAACCTTGTCTTTAAATACTATGTTTCTATGATTACAAACTTAAATTGAAATAAATTCATTGAGAACAATTCCCATTCTATCATGATTGTATATTATTGATGTTTGACTAGATTCTTTAGACTGAAATGAGTTTTACTTTTGTACATACATACTATTTCTATGACATTATTAATTATGGAACATTATTTATTTATAGAAGGTCAGGTAAAGTGGCCAAGAAAAAAGTGGTGTTTCTGCCCTTACCTTCTTTATTTATCCCGCCGAACCTTATTTTTCTGAATTATCTTTTTTCGCATTTGACAAGTCATTGTCTTTTATTTATTCTTTGAAAAAAAGAATGTTTTCGAAACTAAAACTATTGCAATGCAAGTACAGTAAACAATGGAAATCAGTATGGACAAAATAAAGAAAATCCACGTGACAAAGTAACAGAAAACCCGCAAGTCACACTAATTTGGTACTGATGTTATATCCATCTTTTAATAACCGTATCTAAACGAGGTCAATACAGAATTCCAAAAATGTGTTCAACAAACATAAATATCAATTTACTGTTATTTGAAATATGGCTTTACCATATATACGGGATATATACGCAATATCGAAAATAAAACATCAACTTCGCCATATAGATCGCGTGTGTGCATCTATAAACGTCACTCATATTTGCAACTATAATTAAATACATGGCATTAAAGAAAATAGCGCGTCTAACTCTAGACTAGGTGAAGGCATTAATTGCATACCATATACTCCTATATTGACAAGCAAGACACACTAACTTTACATTTTGTATGGGTTGCATTTGAGCTTGATGTGTTGCCAAGGAATTATCAGTCATTAAGTTAATTTACTGAGAAAACATGCCAACGTCACGAGAACATATTGGGAAACATAAATCACGCAAGGCTCGACATAATGCATTCATACCGGATATCAAATGCAATGTTTAATTAAGAAGAGGCGACGTGGACTTGCTAATTTGTTTTATGTTATGGATTTTATAAAGTTTAATTACTCAAATAACGTTAAAAAGGTTCAAGAGTAATATCTACTAGCAAATTTCAAAACTATTTGTTGATGCTTTTTAAGGAAATTTCTACTATAGACATTAAAATCATGTAAAAAGTTACCGTGATAAAAAAATCGTGATAATGTGCAGTTGGATGTACGTCCGTCTTTTTTTGGTGTACTGAACGGTACTTAAGCAGAATATAAACCTTCCAAGAAGAAATACCATGTAGGATGAGCTATATCTAGCTGCAGCTCTACTATCAGAAATGTAAAATATCAATTTAAAATAATTACCAAATGATTGACATTCTTGAAAATTTATTCAGAGTGTTTCAGAAAGGCATTTTGTTCATGTACGTTTTATTCCGACTTGACTGTGGTCAAAGCCACTATTACCTAAACAGATATATTGTTGCTGTGCACTTTTTAAAACAAATACAGTATTTTTTTTAAACTTTGATAAATTTGTTATGTTTCTTCATGTATGAATATATTTTTACAAGGTTTTGGTCGTATCAGTCCAGCATTATATGTTTTATATGAGTAAACATTCACAGTTTATGAGTTTTATTAATGCGGCCTTTTCAAAATGTTTGCCCCATTTAGTTATTTTATGACACAATTTTCATGCGTTGTGCTCTAGAACAAGCGATGACCTTTTGGTATCCACTGCTGCGTCTGGGTTGCGTCAACGGTTGTTTATGTGTTGCCACTGCTGACTTCATAGATCGTTAAAATGGTCTGGAACATGTTTGCCCACGCATGGTGATGACAAAATGAGATAAATCTACATAAAACTAAATTCGCATTTTTAATGTTATATACATGTACATGGCTATATCCCTGTGCTGAAAAGTTGGAATGGACATTATAATTAGACATAATGCATGGTGTATTCTGTTTCATTATACCAACTATGTATGTTATATGTATGTTTTATCATGAAATTATAGGAGTGCTAAAGCAATTGAGCAGACAGATAGTTTAATGAGTGCTTGTATAACACCGATAGTAAAACAATAATCATGTACAGATGCATACATGAAACATTCACAGTGAAAGAGAACTAAAGCATGGAACGTTTATCAAATATTTAAATGATGTAATGGAGCTTGCTAAAATGTGAACTAACAGCATATTATTGTATGAAATAACTACGTGCATATTGATTTTGGTTTTAGGGGAGACAAAATCTCGTATTCTGCCGGGCAAAGTCAGATACTTTAATGACAAATGATTAAACAAGGCTGTATTTAGTTGATTAGTCTTCCATGGCTACGTTGCTTTACTGCAAATGTCACACTCCTGCTCATGCTTTGAAACTATGCATTGAATCAAACACACACAATGATTCAAACAACTGTAAAATGCTCTCTTTGTTAAACATAATCTAACATAAAGTATGTTTGTTTTATCAATCACCTGATTTTCTTTGCACATACAGTTCATTTAAAATAATTGCAACGGGATTAAACAGCAAACAGTTGTTATACATCGTACATTCAAAGTTTTATTGATTCAGTTGAAGTCAGTTATTCCAAAGGTTTGTGGTATGAACAAAGGGAATTACAAATAAATAAATAATCGTATTAACATTAACTCGGAAAAAAACTCCGTTGTAAATGTGTCAAACGTTACTAGTATTTAACATTTTTATTTAACACATGGCATTAAAACATGAATTATCCAAATATGTCCTGTTAGACAATTATTCTCAAATTGCAATATGTACACATAAAAATAACTCTATAGAAATGGTTTGACCTGCAAGATACTTTAATTTTCCATTGTGAGTGCTGCACTAGATTACAGTGTTTCAATATATTAATTAACTGACAGTACATGCCAACAACGTGGAAACATATCGGGAGACATTACTCACGTACGGCTGGACAGGAAGTATTTCGCAGCGATATCATCTGCAATGTTCAATTAGCAAGAGTGGCTGATGTGAGTTTTATGTAATGGATTTTACTATGGCGCAATTACTTAAATTTCTTTAAAAGTGAAACGAGCGTAAATTTCGAAAAGCAACAACAATTTATAACAGTAAATATATGAATAATAACACTCTTATAGAAACATTTTCTTACATCAATTTAAAAAATGCAATAATGATGCAAACCTTACCCCAATATGTTGTTTTTTCAAACGTGCGAGAAATTACAGTTTTAGAAATCAATTACACGCCCATCTACGTGGAGGAACTTAAAGACGGCGCGGACCACACAAGTAACCGATTTTGAAACTAAAGCAAACATGCCTATAACGGGTTGCTATTTTTTACTCATATAAACGCATATTTAATTTAGTTATTTGATAAATAAAATGACCAAAACAGTATAGCACCATCAAACAAAGATACCAAAAATATAACATTATAATATAAATATAATACTGACTACGATACGTGGGCACCTAATATAAAACTACACGGCCCATTTAATTAACAAATTTTACATAAATCTCTTATACAACTGACAAAAAAAAGTTNCACGCCAAGCAGCCTTTAAAAAAAAAGAACCATTTTCGAACTCGGTCCAGTTATCATTAGAAGAAATGTTATGAGCATGCTGTATGATAATAAGGCAACATGCTGTGCCCACAAGGTTTCACTATAGTCATTTAAGGAAAACTGCCCCGTCCCCTAGCAGCCATGTTTTTCAATTGACTGGAGCCATTTTTACATTCAGCTAAGATATCATTATAACACATGTTAAGATCGAGTTTCACGAACATAGAACAAAACTGTGTATTCTAGGGTGTTGACATGGTTTAACAAAAGCCATATACAGAAAACTGCCCTGCCATGTTTTCCAACTTACCAGAATCATTTTCAAACTCGGCTAAGAAATTAAAAATGTTTTGAGCACGTTTTATGATTGGGCCAAAAATTGTGTCTTCTAGAGTATTCACACAGTTTCATTCGGACATATATCTGATGGAATTCTTCACCTAGCTAATACAGTATTTATATACTGTTTTGTTTATAGGTGTTTGTTCACGTATTTGTATTCGCTTTAAATATGTTATTTATATTACTGTGAATCAACTATAAAGACTAAATCTTCGGTAGAAATGAATCAGATTCGAAAACACTAAGAATTGTATACCAAGATGCAGTACATTTTACCCATAAAAAGCAACACAATATCTATATATATTTGTTACACTGTTTATCGCGCATATATATACTTATTTCTTATTGTTCTTGTATCCTCATAGGATCCAGAGTTTTTGAAAGTATATTCGTTGATGTTTATTATATTTCTCAACCATATATATATTAAATATGTTTTGGGCTGGTGTGTCGTTACACACCAAGACAGAGTTTGTTATTATCCACGAGAACCTTAACGCTTTAAGATATCAACCGGAACGTTTGCTCCCAATTGCTATCCCGCACATATGGTCCGATGGACGCGGAATGGTTTTGTTCCAGGACGGAGCACTGCTTCTACAGCGCACGCGACGCAGGCGTTTCTCCAACAACAGAACGTTCATCTGAATATTTTCCCTAAAAAGTCAACCGATCTCAATGTAATAGAACACCTTTAGGACGAACTGGACAGGCGGGTACGGATAAGACAAGTTTCCCCACTCACTGTGCGTGAATTAGAACAGGGCCTTGTTGAAGAGTGGCGTACCATCCCTCAATTTTTTATTATATACTACGTGGCTTCAATGAGAAATAGATGTATAATAGATCCCAAATGTATGCTGAAGTAAGCCATAAGGACTTTCGCAAGCAGACTCGAAAAAAAAAAACAAAAAAAAAAACACAAAACATTTTGGTCAATTGAACATTTTATAATGGAAGTGATACTTCTTATTATTTTTGAATTCCTGCGGTTGTTGCTAAAACATAGACATGAAAATAGATTATGTAATAGCCACTAAACAATATTTAATAAAATGTGGAAATGTCGATAACTCTAACAACAATCTGTAAAGCAGAACATACTAGTAGAGCGCGCACAGTACGGTGAAATATTGACGGCCACTCGGTGCAAATAAGCGCAACTGATTGGATAATCGAAATAACTATGTGACCGTAGGATTTCTAACCTTATATAGATCTACAAATCGTACGATCACATTGACAAAACACAGGGTCAATGCGATTTTAAGTATGAATATTCTTTTAATTTAGTAAATCTTTTAAAATGTACTAGACCTGAAAGGATATGCAAAAAAGGATATGAATTGCCATTTGTATTGATCCGATACTCTAGTGTAGTGGTAAAATATGCCACGTCTGTAAAACGGATACATTAATGCAAGATAATAAAGGTTGAACGCTCTCGGATATTAATAATAAACACATATTTACATACAATCGGAATAGCTCCGTTATAAATGCGTCAAACGTCACAAGAACTTGCAATTTCTCTAAGTTACATGACATTTAACGATAAATAATACAGATGTGTCCTGGCAATTTCTGCTTCTGAAATAACAATGTGTAACCAAATAATAATAGAGAAGTGGGTTGAAGTGCTGGGCACTTTTCATTTTGTGCGTTGTATATAAGTCTTGTATTTCGTTAAACCAACATCATTAATAACGTTAAATTATTGACATAACATGCTAACCACGGGGGAACATATTGGGAGACATTCCTCACGCAAGGCTTGACAGAACGTATTTCGGCTGGATATCAGCTGCAATCTTCAATTAGCAAGAGGTATCGTGGACTGGCTTATGTGTTTATGGAATGGATTCAAATATGGTTAAATTACTCCAATTACTTGAACAGTGAAATGTTCGTTAATTCCGAAAAACAACAAGGCGGATAACAATAAATGTATGATGAAACTCATGAAACGTTATTAGGAGATGAATTCTTGTTCAGTACTTGACAAAAAGTACGACACAATATTTAACATAAAAATGGTCGCAACTGGTCTTACCGTCTGGAACTGGTTATGCAAATCGATGGGGGATTAAAACGGTTTAAATGCGGGCCAAACCTCAGATGTTTCCATGAAATACTCATAAAACACAATAATTCAACACAAAACTATTTCGAAACTAAATGTGTGCTATATTATAAATTATCCGTATAGAAATTCGCCGATGTGAATGTTTTAGTTTATGGCACAGTTGAATGCAATACTTCCTTCACTTTTGCTGTACATAATTGAACCAAACAGAACTGAATGAAGTCTTTGAAGAAGGAATACCATACACAGTACGTAACACAGTGTTTCTACTATATAGATTGTAAAATGGTAGGCGCTATCCTAAAAGCATGCAAGGCCAAGAACCCTATTTACAACAGATTATTAATGAATTACTTAACATATGTTTGATATTGAAAACACAGATTTTAAAAAAAGTTCCTTGATGCATGTTTTTTGGAACAAATTATATTCTATAACCATACTCAATTTAAAATTAATCTACTTTAAATGTAAAACACCAGGAAAGAACTTTTAACAAACAAATAGACTTAATGAAGAAGAAGAACATTTCAAAGCTGCTGTCACGAGACTTAATTCCTGTTTACTATTTACTGCGTTTAATATTTAAAAAAAGGCTTTAAATGCATTTTATCTGTCATTTATATGGTCGCATTCCCAGCAGTTTGCAATGTACAATTATAAATCGCATACATAGAAGTCAACGATTATTAATTTCATTACGTCACTGATGTGTTTGTCTGCAACTTGAAGTTTGTTCTTTTTGCTCCTAGTATTAGAGCCAGTGCTGAGTAGTTATCTTTTGGTAAGATCGCTGATAAGCTTTAAATAATTATTGAACCCACACTATCTTCGGATCACAAGTCAGAACACATTGAATTGACAAAATTCATTATGCACTTAAGTTCCATTTTTTACGCGCCAAAATGGACATTGTTTAATGTTGTAATTTAAATGAACATAAGCACGAAAAGACGAAATGGTTAATTGAATTTTGCATTATTAATACATATGTCGGATATTGTTCATGCTATAATATTGAAAACAATCCGGTGCTGGTAAACAGCATCAAAAAACGCAATAAAGTTCCAGCGCTTTTTAGTAAAAAATTGAATTCAAGCTCTGCTATGGTGATAAGACCCTCCCTCAATTTATTGTATGGACGCAATCACATTCGCTAATATGTGACATAGCAAACCAAGATTCTTTATATAAACAATAACAAACAACCATATCAATATGAGGCATTATGATGTATTTCATTAGTTGAAAGGATAATACACATTGGAATCAACTAAATGTATTATACTGTTTCCCAAAGCCAGCCCGATATCGTCGCGCCATTTAGTTTGCGCTACTATAAGTCTTTATTCTCACTCCAGTTGATCATAGAACTTGATTCTCTGCGTGAACGAGCAGGCGATTATTTGTTCTCTCCGGTAGAACCGACAAATACATTAAGTTGTGTCAAGCATAACCAGAATGTTTAGGATTTTCGATAAGCGGCAGCTAAACTACGGTAATGACCACACGAAATTTTGACACGCTGCTAATGTTTTTATGTGCCTTACAAATAATGGTCTCTCGTCTATTGCCAGGATATAACTCATAAAAGATTTTGGCAATTTAGTTTTAATATACTCTTACAACGCATTTAAGTTAGGCATATACTGATTTTACTTGGTATGCAGAATAATTATTAAATTATTCCGCGGATAAAAGTAGAACAATGGCACGCGTCGCTATTGTAGGTGTACTTTACGTGATGAAAATATATATGTCCATTCAGTGTTACCATTGCGTGTGGTTTTACGTGCGTGCGTGTTGGAATTCGACAACTGCGTGTGACAATTCTATCAATTAGCGTATCCAGGCATTAGTATTCTTTATAATTGTTGTATTATGAACTTAACACTTTAATAGTTCGTATAACAAACAATTACTATACATTTCATTTGCATCATTTTCATATTATATATTTAATAAAACAATACGTGTACATGACAAGATAGAAAATGCATAAGACATCATATGACATACCATAATTAAATTTGGAAACACATTAGGCGTCATGTTATGTGCCAATAGGTGTTCAAATGAGTTAAGGTTGTTTTCGTGACTGTAAATTGCTAAACAACTGGTCGAAAGTAATGTAATAAATGTAAATATTGATCGATATTATGTTCGATAAACATGTTTTTTCTACATGTATTCAACACTACAGACTCAGTTATACATTTGTTAACTCAAGCATTTAATTTGTTTTTCCCGATCTTATAATAGTACACACAATTTATTCCAAATGCTACAACACATATTAATGAAACTAAAAAGGCATCTTAAAACGAAACAAAATCAAAAGATTTATCCATAAGAGCAAACATTCCAACGCTTAAACTAGATTGTACCTTGTCACGCAATGGTCATATCCGGCCATTATTGTATGGTCACATTAATTCTATTTAAATGTCCATACACATCTTATGGTTTAAATAGAACAAAATTGTGCCATAAATAGTTCCAGAGGTTTTATTAAAGAAACACACTAGTTTTCCTTAATTTAATTTATTTAAAAGCTTTGAAACGCCGTCTATTAACAGAGGAATACTTCAATTCCGAATTATATTAACATATAATAAATAACATTATATAAACAGTACCATTTATATTAACACAATGGAAGCTAAAACAAAACTTGTTGTATAAAGCTTTATATGTATAGCAGATATAAGCAAAATAATCAAAAACAATACCCATGTGCTTTAATAATACTTTCACAATAACTACCTACATGTACATGACTATGTAACCCCATTCACCCACGTGTTATTCTACATAACGCTAAACGCTATATATAACGAATATTACGCTAGTCAATTGTTCCAAGAGTTTGTATCAGTCGAGTGGCTTGTGTGATGACGTATCACACGAGAGGCGGAGCCTTGAGTGTGATACGAGATATAGCGCAAGCCACGAGACTGATACAAACACTTGGAACAATTGACTAGCGTAATATTCCTTTTATTATATACAAAACTAACGAAAACAGTAATCAATTGTATTTTTTTGCTTTAAAAATCTGACAAAACAATGACTAAAATATGACGTCATTAAATGTGACGTCATTAAAATGTCACGTCATTAAATGGGTCGACGAAAGTAGTCCGGCTAGCCTAGTATGGTAATACGGAATCGGAAAACAGTGAGTAGCATAATGCGGATTAATTTCAACGATTGATACAACCTGTATTTTGTTAAAAGTATTAAACAGGTATATAATAAAAGTACGTATACGTGTTCTGAAATTGGGTTTAATGAGGTATTCACCGAAATAATCTCCTCAGACGAATTGTCCTCTTATCTATGGACCGTTGACAAATGCTCGGTCTTCTAGATAAAGACGGTTTAATTTAAAATGGTAATGAAGACAATCTATTTTATTCAGTGGCAGCTTTTGGCACATAAAACAAAAAGCGGTCTTTGCACCGAATACGAAAATAATACTAGAAGCCTCTATTATTGAAAATCTGGAGCAATGTTTGACGACATGCATTTCACATCGAGAAGTAGTACAATTTCAATTCCACGCATTCTTGCATATCCAAGTCTTTGAACAAATAAGTTCTTGTAGCGCGATATTCAATAATGAGCAGCCGTGTATATTGAAGAAGTGGTGCGATCAGAGCTACAGATAAGCTTTTTGGGGTAATTCGGTAATACCATCCAAAATAAGAATGAATTGGGTAATGGAAAAAAGTGATTGGGTATCCAAAAGGATGATACCTTCTCAAATAAAAAATAATTGGTTATTTGCACCAAAACAAACAATTGAATTGGGTAATTGCAATAAAACACTAATTTAGCTTCTCAAAAACTTACATACATAATTATAGTTATGTATTCCATTGAAGTATAGTTCCATCTTTCTGTGACAATACAGTCATTTGCTCATTAGAACAAACATAAGCACATCCATTGTGCAATGTTAAATCACATTCCCTGTGTTGTTTCAACAGTTACTGTTCTTAACTGAATAAATCTAATATTTAACAAATTGTAGTCAGTAAATGGGCCAGTACTTTCGTTTTGGAAACGCAACAAACCCCATCAACCAGTTCATCTTAAAAACTACCACGGAACAAAACATGGAGTTTATAATGCCATTAACTATGTCCTTTGCACTTGTTTCGCCATCAGGTTTAGATTAATTGAGCATGACAAAGGAATCTATACGGTTTTGTTTGTTTTTTTGTATTTTTTTCGTCTGCCTCGATAGGCCATTTTTTTTTGAGTCGCATGTGTTATCATGTAAATGCTTGATAAATACGTTACCAAATAAAACAAGCGCTTGTCGATTAAGACTCTGGTCAAAACGGCTAACACAAAACGGGAATTTTCATTACGCATAGAAGGCAGCTCGAATTGGGTATCGGGGATTTGTTTTGCGTATCGGTACGCACAGATTTTGAAAAAAATGCGTATCCCCCGATTTTTTTATTGCGTATTTACGCAAATACGCAGCTTATCTGTAGATCTGGGTGCGATGCTCAATGATGAGCAGTCGTGAGTATTGAAGAAGTAGTGAAATGTTCAAAACTACAAAGCCTCGAATATTCAAGAAGTACCGGTAGTATTTGACCCTGATTCGAACTTGGCCTACATATTGTCAAGATAAACATTCTGAGCAAATTTCATCAACATTGATTGAAATATAAATGTGTCTAGGGCAAATAAATACTGCCTATCCAGACCAGTTTGGTCCATTGAAACAAATGGCTGATACTATGCTTTTAACGAAACGTTCTGGAATATGCCCAATGCCATGAACAATATATTCATAATACTTCATAATATGAGAATGTAGGACCCTGTATTTGCAGGTTATCATAACGCCACCGCCGTTTCCTTTTAGGGACTTGTTCCAAACCAGAATCATTATTATTTTCAATGAGATTTAGTTGTATTACGAAAATTTCTTGATTATATAAAACTAATCTGACAATTTACATAACAAATGCAAACTGTATATTTAGATCTAGTGAAAGCCTTTGAATTGCATTTCTTGGATGCTGAACTCAAAATATAATTCATTGATATGGCAATGACCGTTGTTATTATTAATATTTGACTTCTCTCAGATAAATACAATCATCGTACTTTATGATGATTATTTTTGTGTTGACCGGTGTTCTGTTGCCACATGCGGAACAGCGCAAGTTAAACGGAATTCCAATGTTTACGGTTCAAAACAATATTGAGTCAACTGCTTAAACATTAACACCAAGCAGCGACGCTGTTTGAGACAGGCCTTGCATCTGATCTACAGAGATTTTAACGCAATAGAAAAAAACATTGTTGATAAACAAATTGAGTTAATTGGATCTAGATAGAGTATGTTTTTCGATTACACTTTGCTGCTTTTGTATAACTATCGCATTGTCGTCTAGAACGCTTGAAAGACCCTTGAAAATGTTGGTGTTTTATTAAACGCTTGAATCTGTTATTCAAGCGTTAAGGCATGCTTTTTCTATTGCTGATTTTATAGCCGTTATTAAATTATTTTCCAAATGGCATTTTTCCCAAATCCAGTCCAGATATTCCCAATTGACTTTTATGTTTAGTTATAAAAATGCTTACCGGCAGTCTAAAAAAGAGTTCTAAGTTTAAATACATATATTTGTTTTACCGATACATTTATGTTTAGAATTTACTGGTTAATGTAAGTTTCACCACCAATAGTTCAAAATGAATAAATAAAACAATAAGAAAATGTTACCAATTTGTATTAAATTGACGCTTACATTCCCAATATAGGTCATATCCCCAAAATAATGAGAACAAAACATGAAACACATCCGTGTAAACAGAGCATTGTTTAAAAAATATTGTGTGACCAAATACATTGTTTTAAAGCTCGGATAACAGGTTCACACAATAATATAATCATACTTTAAAATAACAAAGTGGTAAAGAACATTTTTTAACAAACCATTATTTGGTTCCGTAAATGGGGAATTTCTGCTCTCGGCGCCTCGACCACACATTCCAGAGTTATTTAGTCTTTAATCACGTGACAGTAATTGATCATGCTAAAGAAGAGTCTAATTTATGTTTATTACGATAAACTGTTATAATGGGACGATCTACAGGCATTATGCCAGCTAAGGTGTTAAATAGATGATTGTATCCATATTATTGTTGGACAATTAATAAGACAACTAAATTAAGGCAGCGCAAATTATATTCGCAATTGTGAATGTGGCAAATAAGTAGCCCTGAAATTCAAATTACTCCACAGTTATTCCCAAATGTATCGCTTTATACCATAGTTTTCTGAAACGTCACATTTGTTATGACATGATATTGTTTGTGTATAATATCTCTGATTGATTTGTTTCATTTTGTGATTGCAATTAAATCTAACGACATTTTCGTGTTTGCATACTTGCATTTTAGGACACTGATACAAAAAAGATTTTAGTACATAGCTATACGTTATTTTGTTTTACAAAATTAACCATTTTGGAGAACACATTTACATAGCAAACACACACATGCCCGATATATGTATAAATATTTACATAATTACTGCACTATTTATATGATATTTACATAAATTTGCATAGTCTATTTCATGGGTATCAAATTGCCTTGGACTAAAGGTTAAAACAATATTGAAATTATTTACATATTTACAAAACAGACCGAAATGGAACGCGTGCGACTGAACACACACGCGCATTTCATATGCTAAATCGTTTTGCTGCCGATCATGACAAGCACATCACCAATTGATGCACGTGGTCGATGTAGTCTGTCATTCATTTTGTCTACAACGACCGCCCATCCGGTCGTCGAACGCACGTCCTTTAACAAAAACGTGGTCATGTTCGCTATATTATTTCGTCGTTTTCCAACAAAAGGCTGTTTCCCTTCCATCCCATGCCAGTTTTACAGGAATCGCAGCTTGTTTTCCCAGGCAACGCTGGGAAGATGTTAGTTACAAATATGCTTATTACTTTATTGTAACTGTTTATAATAATATTTATAGTATTATTACCTAAACAAAGGTGCAACCTTTATGTTAAAAAACTTACGGAAGGTTTGCATTCCCAAAACAAATGCAAAATTTGATTTGTGTTCAATGTTCTCCCTACACAACTTATCACAAGAAATAAAAAGACTAAAGATTGCCCAGACGGCTAAGCCGAACAAAACGTGCATGCAATTCACAGAATTTACTGTATACACTATTAACAACTTTCCAAAATAAAAGTTCTTCACAACATATCGATATTTGTTTATCAATAGTTTCCTTAAACGTGTCATGTGAAGATGAAAACATATTATAATGCATCCCAAATACTGAGGACTGCGATTAAAAATGGTAACACTCTATAAATTGCATTTTAACTGATTTGTCGGGGCAATTATTTGTGTGCATAATGAACGGGTTGAGGACTGCGATTAAAATGGTAACACTCCATAAATTGCATTTTAACTGATATGTCGGGGCAATTATTTGTGTGCATAATGAACGGGTTGTACACATTACAGACACTTTTTCATTATTTTTTTTTAAACATATTATCGTTACATCAAACATGTATTTATTTGAGAAAGTAAACATATAATTATCCATTGTTTATACTTAAAAGTGTTAGAGAGACTGATACTATATAATATATAAAGATGTGTTATTGTATTTCAATTTTGTTCACAATATGAGCAAAGCTAATACGACCAAAAACGTTACTCATGTACATAATTCCTAGGTTTTGTTTTCTCTTGCCTTTATGGTAAACCATCTACAGTTTAGAATTTACAATTAGAATTCAATTTCAATAACCACCGCATGTTGCTATAGTGTTGTGTCTTTAAATAACGGCAATTGATAGGTAGTGGTCAAAATGTTACTAAGCAGCAAAGATTAATAAGATAAATGAATACAAATAAAATCACACATGGGCTGTTTTCTCGACCTTGCATTTAAATATTGTTTTCTTTGGTGACAGACTTAAATCTGAAATAAGTTAATTGGGAACAATTCCCATCCTATCATTATTGCGTATTATTGATATTTTTACTATATTCTTTGTTCTTAAATGAGTTTTACTGTTGTAAATAAATAATATTTTTATTACATTATAAATTATGGAACATTATTTATTTAAAAGGTATAATATATATTAGTATATACTATATATATTTATATAGTGTTGTTTTTGGCCTCTACCTACCATTTTCATCCCGCCGACCCTTATTTTTCTGAATTTTGTTCCGCATTTGACAAGTCAGAGGCTTTTATTTATCTTTGAAAAAACTAAATAATGTTTTCGAATCAACCTTTATGATTTTTTTGTCGACAGGGAACAGATTCATGACTATTACCAACCAAACTTGTATGAGAATATTTACCTTAAACTATTGCATTGCAAGAACAGTAAAAAATGGAAATCAATATGGACAAAAATAAAGAAAATCCACATGACAAAGTAACAGAAAACCCGCAAGTGACAATAATTTGGTACTGATGTTATAGCCATCTTATTATAACTATCTAAACGAGGTCAATAAAGAATTCCGAAACTGTGTACAAAACATAAATGCCAATTTACTGTAATTTTAAATATGGATTAACCATATATACGGGATACATGTATAAACACAATCTCGAAAATAAAACATCAAATTGGCAATAAAGATCCTGTGTTTGTATCTATAAACGCCACTCACATTTGCTTAATTTAATTAAATACATGGCATTAAGGACAATAGCGCGTCCAATTCTAGAGTAGATGCAGACATTAATTGCATACCATATACTCCTATGTTGACTAGCAAGACACACTCACTTTACATGTTGTATGGGTTGTATTTGAGCATGATGTGTCTCTAACGAATTATCATGCATTACGTTAATATACTGAGGCAACATGCCGACGTCATGAGAACATATTGGAATATATATTAATCACGCAATGCTCGACATTATGCATTTCTTCCGGATATCATATGCAATTTTTAATTAAGAAGTGGCGACGTGGACTGGCTAATGTGTTTTATGCAATGGATTCTATAAATTTCAATTACTCTAATTACGTTACAAATGTATATTACTTCAGAAATACAAGAGTAATCGTTAAAAGTAAATAACAAAACTAGTTATTAAAGGAAATGTTTACTATATACACTAAAAGCATGTACACAGTCAGCGTGGTGAAAGTTGTGCTAATGTGCAGTTGGATGTACGTCCGTCCTTTGCTTCTGGTGTACATAACTAATTTAAGTGGAACAAAACAAAGTTTTTTGAAGGAGGAATACCATGCATGATGAGCGATTTGTTACATATTATCAGAAATGTAAAATGAAACCCGCTGTCACAGAAGCATGCACGGTATGAAATTGATACCTTGGTTTAGATACAATAATAATGCAAATGAATACATCTTTCTGATGCTTGTACAAACGAGACACTTGTTAAGCACAGTTTATTAAGATTCTTGTATGTGTAGTAACACAATATTTAACATTTTATAATGCGGTAAATACTTGCCTCGCCAAAGGATTTAATTTGTTCATAAAGAAATGTACTCCAAAGTGACTTTATAAATTGTGTTATGTTAACGTTCTAGACACTAAGGTTATGTATTTGGTATATAACTATTGTACAAATCATGTATCGGGGATAAAATCTGGCCATAACCCAGATGCACATGATTTAAGGGACTTGTTCAAAGTTTTGCATAATAACGGTTCTCGTAAAAAAATAACATAGCTTAAGAAAGGAGTGCATACATTATGTTTAAACAAACAGAATAACGCTGCTCGGTAAGATTTTTTTTAAAATTATTGTTGTTTAATGTTGCGTTTGGTTTGTTAATATGTTGCCACTACTGACTTCATAGATCGTTAAAAAGGTCTGGCACATGATTGCCCAGACATGGTGATGTAAACATCGGATCAATCTACATAAAATTAAATACGCATATGTATTGTAAAATACATGTTTATGGCTATATTCCTGAGCTAAAAGGTTGGAATGAACATTGTTATTAGACATAATGCATTGACTATTCTGTTCGTTGCACCAAATGCGTATGTTAGATTTTTTTTTTACTGTATATAAGTATAGGATTCCTTAAGCAATTGAGCAGACATATAGTTAAATGTGTGCTTGTATAACACCGATAGTAAAACAATAAACAATTACAAATGCATAAATGAAACATTCAAGGTGGAAGAGAAATAAAGAATTTGGCCTTTAGTAGATATTAAAATGCTGTAATGGAGCTTGCTTAAATGCTTACTAACAGCAGATTAATCTATGAAATAACTACGTGTATATTGCTATTGATTTTAGGGAGACAAAATCGCTGATTCTGCCGGGCAAAGTCAGAGAGTTAAATGACAAATGATTTAACAAGGCTGTATTTAGTCGATTAGTTTTCCACAGCAGCTTGGCTTTTATGCGAATGTAACACTCCATATCATACTTGAACACTATGGATTGGCTCTCACACACACAATGAGTCAAACCACTTTGAAAGGCTAGCCTTGTTTATCATAATCTAACAAAAGGCATGCATGTTTTATTAATCACCTGAATTTCTTGACACATTCAAAATAATTGCAACCGGATTGAACAGAAAACATTTGTTGTACATTCAAAGTTTAATTTACTTTAGTCAGCAATTCCAAAGGTTTATATAATGTACAATGGACAATACAAATCAATAAATAATCAGTTTAACGCTTTTCAAAACACAAATTACGTGCCTACAAATATATAGACATGCCGTGCAAAGCAACATTGCTTTATTTTGAGGGCTGGATTGCCCTTGTCCGTCTGTTTTCTATCTTGTCAATCCATGGATTTTTGTGTTACGTGTAACTCTAGAAGTATGACGTGATGGTAATGTTGTATTGTGTACGTATTTTCAAACAGCGGTATTAGGGGATCACCCGACCGTTTGCATCCCTTTTTGAGGACAGGTTGCTCTCCCTCGTCCGACAGTCGCGTCCCCATCCCTTGGATGTTTGTGTTACGTGTTACTCCAAAAGTTCAACTATTTGTTGATGCAGTATACGAATTTTCCATCAAGCGGAAATGCGGGCATCATCCGTTTCCATACCGCGTCCTTTCCATTCATGTCTTAGGTTAAATTAAATAATGCCATTTAAAAATAATATGTACAATTTTATAAATGAATCATTCCCCTAAAAACAAACAAGCAGCCTGTCAGCAAAATGAACCCATTAATATCATTCGTGATCGTTTTTCAGAACTGATATTGAAATCTCTTTGACTATGGTTGGAAGATAAATGGACACTTAACGGAGTTCGTTTGAAGTTCCAAAACTTGGTTTGGACATTTTATCTGTTTAAACAAGGTTGAACAATATCAAACAAGAGGTGTTTTGACCTTTGTATTTTGCGTATGTACTGTACAAAAATGCTTTCTTCACTTGGCGATTATTTCCCAATTTAAAAGTACAAACAAACAGACGAAATGTCTTTGCATGCACTTCTACTAAAAAAAACATTAATGAAGTGTAACTTGTTAATTTAGACTGAACATTGTCTCAGGGACCGTTTAATTGTATAAATGTGTGATTAGATGTTGATGTCGATATTGGAATTTCTTTTTTTTTACACTGACCTTTGATATACATGTTCAATTGGCGTAGCTGTCGAAGCCAGGTTTTAACCTTTATTAATATCCATTTATCCATTGAAATGTCGAGAAAATTTCTCGCCAGAAGGCACTAATGAAGAACTGGAATTTCATAAAAACAGCTATGCGCGATCTTACTTTTATAAAACCGACAAATGTATTATGAAAGCTGATGAATAACATATTCGAATACTAGTTCAGAATAAATGGTTCAAAGAACAATAACCAAATTAATATTTTAATACATTTGGAAAAAAGTTTTCGTTTCTTAAGTAAGAAACCCATTCATGTACACACAACACTAAATTGAATGTTGCACTAGAAAGTGCAGATATATTCATACTACACATAGACTCAATGTTGGTTCGGCTACACATACGAGTTCATATGTCGGTAGCGGTGTCGTGCTTTAACTAACTTGGTGGGTTATACAAATCATGGAAGGAAATAACATTTGATTTATGGTGTCACGAAAGATCACATATCAGCATCATCTTCAACGGATAGTTACAACATTCGATCTGTTCGCTCAGAACTGATCTGGAATTGAAACACATACATTTATATTCACCTGCATGAAACTTTATACTGACATTCAGCTTCATTAAACTTTAGCGGGTATGTGTGGCCAAAATATCAGGAATGTTGTATACATTTTTACAAAATGCCTATAATCCAAAGTGTCTTGCGAACGAAGTTACGGCCACGTACTCTAGATATAGACTGTGCTGGCTTTTTTATTGAACTCCCGTCTGTCAAGGGGAACTCTCCGACGGCTCGCACTCTTTGATAAGATCAACCTACCGTGACATGTTTATATTTAATAGCAATGAAATAATAAACATAAAATCATAAAAATGCCGTATCAGCTCATATTGCGATATGCCAAAAACATTATTTTCTTGACATGTGTAAGATGATTTACAGGTTCACTTAACAATCTTTTTGTTTAAAAACTGCTTCCAATGATATGACATGTTATTGTGTGATGTATTATACTGCATACCATATTCGACAAATTGATTATACATTTATTTTTTAAGCATATGCTTTGTATACGTTCAATATACATTATAACGTGAAGTCAGAGGAAACATTATCGACACATCGATTATACATTTTTTTTTTAAATAATATACTTGTTATACGTTCAATATACATTATAACGTGAAGTCAGAGGAAAGATGAACACAATTTAATTACACAATTACGCTGTGAGGCATTAGTTGTAAAAAATGTTTTCTCGAGAAATAAGCCCTTTAGAAAATTTTGTTATCGTTTGATTAAACAAGGACCTTCCAATACGTGATATATTGTACGCGTCCAGTGAGGCGAAATATTGAACTGTCACGTGGTACGAATGACGGCAACTGATTGGACAATCAAAATATGTAATTTTAATAGTCCCTTCATTGTATCCATCTATTGCTGTAGTGCAGTGGTTAGTAGACAACTGTGTATTACCTATTAAATACGAGCGCAGACGGATTTACATAGAATCGATTGTTTGTTTGTTCACTTGTGGTTTTCGCCGTTTTCAACAGTTTGTCAATCATATCACGGTGGTCAGTTAACCAACTCACAATTGTCCTATGTGAGCTGGTTAACCAGTACAAACTGCACATTCTTATGCTAGTAACTGACAAATGCTACTTGATTCAAAGGAGGGGGGGGGGTAATGGCTCAAATCCAGTCCACACACTAGTCATGTGGTCGGGACAGGAAGCAAACCCGCAATTCTCGGAAAATCGAGCTTAATGTATAAAACGTCACTAGGATTTGTATGTTTTGTTTTAAATACATGGTAATAAAGGAAATCATTCATAAATTAAACATGCCCAGTATATAAAGTCGCATTCCATTAAATAGTGCAGGAAATAACTTCATCCAAAAGTATTTGCAGCGCAGGACAGTTGAACTTTTAATTGTGTGCGTTGCATTAGACCAAAGTGTTTCGATTAGTCATCACCATTTATTACTAAATGCATGTATTAATTAAATATAAAGTGAAGTCAGAGGAAAAGTCCACGTATTCAAATTAAACATTAAACATCTTAAAGGGAGACTGTACGATTTTCATATGTGTTAAATTGTAATATATTGATAAAAATATGTTACAATAACACAAAATAGGCAAGAAAAATTAAACATTGAANAATTATACATTGAAGACGAATTTCATAAAATGCAGCAAAGACAAGTTAGCGCTGGTTAAAGCCGATGCCGACACTTTTACTCGTATTTGCTAGGAAACAAAATTGTGTCTTTGTGTCGAATGAACGAATCTGCACTTAAACTAAATTTAGATTCTCATTGTACATGCATGATATATATGCTGGCGAATTTGGCTGGAAGCCTTTTTCGATTTCAGATTTACATATCTGGCTTATTTCGCATTTTTGGACACATGTTCTTCTTAAATTTTATTTTAATTCATATTGAAATATATGTATAACAAGTTTTTTTACACATTTTATATAAATTCATAAATATTTGACAAAATCGTACAGTCTCCCTTTAAAAGAAAGACAGTTTAGAAAAGATAACTATTGTTTGGTCTAGTCAATACGGATTAAATTGAACGCAAGCGACCACAGTACAGTGAAAAATTTGATTATCAAAATAGATATGTTTTAGTATAATTTTCATCGTTATATACAACTCGGACAATCATAGTAAAAAAAAACTATAAATGCGATTGGATTTATACATATTCTTTTCATTTCGTAAATCTATTTAAACATACTAGTAATGAATGCATTAGGAAACACGTCTGTGTAACGGATATATTAATAATTAATAAAATAGGTTGAGCGCTGCCGTATTTAAATAACACACTCATAGTTGCATCATAACGGAAAAAAATAACTCCGTTATAAATGTTTCAAACGTTACTTGCATTTGAAACTCTTATTTAACACATATAATACAAATATTTCTTGGTTGTCAATGCTTCTCAAATTACAATGTGTAACTACCCTAGATAACATTTCCAATGGTTAAAACTGCAGGACACTTTAACTTTCCATTATGTTTGTTGCACTAGAGTACAGTGTTTCGCTAAGCCATCCCCATGAATTATATTAATATACTGAGAGAATATTTCAACATCGTGGAAACATATCGGGAGTCATTCCTCACGCAAGGCCTGACAGAACGCATTTCGGCTGGATATCAGCTGCAATCTTCAATTAACAAGAGTGGTTGATAAGTGTATGTAATGGATTCAAATATGGTGCAATTACTCCAATAACTTTAAAAGTGAAATGTACGTGAATTACGAAAAGCATCAACAACTTATAACAGTAAATATATGAATAATAACACTATTATAAAAACATTTCCTTTTATCAATTTAAAAAATAAAAAACACAATGAAGCAACTATAACCCAATATGTTTTTTGAACGTCTTAGCCATAACAGTTTAAACGATCAATTTAACGTACATCTACGTGGAGTTACTCGTCGGCGGCGCGGACCACACACGTAAACGATTCTGCAAACTTAAGCAAACATGCCAATAACGATGTGTTATTGTTACTTACATCAACTTGTATTGATTTTAATTATTTGAATATAATTTCACCGAATTCATTGGTCACGTAAAACAAACAACACATTTAATGTTAAAAAAACAGCGTAGAAAAGAACAAACCTCGGATTTGTGGTTGTTCACAATCGTTTACATTAATTAACAATATATTCCTGTATATGTATAATCGGTAAAGAACAAATTCAGTTTTAACGATAAGTTTACATGATTTTAATCTTTAAATTAAAAAAAGACTCAATTTTAACACCATTAACAATCAAAAACGTGTCACGAATGGTGGGTGGAAGAAGTAAACACAACAAAGGTGGACAAACAGCGAAGTTCTAGTCATGTTATGTGACATAATGTTGCTGACAAGCTCTCGGATTGAACATAAACACCGTCTATCTTTAGGAAACTTTATGTGATTTTTGGTCAACGTCAACGTTTACGTTTTACACGATGTCCATGACGATCACATATCAGCATCATCTTCAACAGATAGTAACCCAATTCGATCTGTTCGCTCAGAACTGATCTGGAATTGAAAAAAAAATACAACTATATTCAGCTGTATGAAACTTCACACTTGTATTTATTGCAAATAATGTCAGGAATTTCTTATAATTTTGACAATACCTATACTCCAAAGTGTCATGCAAATGAAGTTGCGGTCACTTACTCTAGATATAGACTGTGCTTGCTTTTCAATAGAACTCCCGTCGGTCAACGGGAACACTCCGACGGCTCGCCGACGGGCTATGTATCTAAGAGAGAACACTGTTGCCATGATCATCGCTGCTCCTATGGCAACCACGCAGATTGGCACCAACACACTCATGACATACCGGTGGTCCTAGTAAGGGCATAAAGGGCGTTCGCTATTGTTCATAAGACACGACAACAATGCAGAGCAGCATTAACCGTATAGTTTAAGTTGTTCCTTTGTTTGCGAACATTGTTGTCTTATTTGTTAACGTATTATGGTGAAATGGTATAATGACATATTAAACAATGTGTTTTTCCACATTTTAAATTAATTAACATACCATGAAATGTCTTTAAATAAATATATTTTGGACAGGTACAAGACAATTGGATTCATATCATCTTATGCTTTATTAAAATATATTTAAACCGTTTATTATAATTGTATATGAAAATAACAAGAGACACGTGACCACTTAATGTAGTCCATATTATATTATTCCGGATTAAATTTGCTGCAATTACTTTAAGTGTCCATACCTTGAACAGATGTGAATCGAACGGATCATCGTCCATAGGCACTGGAATTTAAAATTAATAAAACATGGATAAATAATACAGTTATTCACTGCTCGATACAGTTTAATCATTAGATGTGCAAGTCTAAACATAGGCATTATTTTTTTTCGCATTTCACCAGCAAAGTAACGGTATACTATTAGTGGCTATGCGTAGAAAAATCTTTTACGGACATGGCTTTATATAAATATTCTTTTAAGTATGATTAATCTGATATTAGTAAAACTCCTGTCGCCGTACCACATACAATATTGAATGATAGATATTGAGATTGAAACGCTGAACGGATTTGAAAATTGGAATTGTACTGTTTATTACTGTGTCTTACATTTTTGCAATAACAAATCTCATTTCACACCAAATGGCTGTGTTCGTATATTTGATTATCACGACTCAATGCCAATATTGTAAGTTTTTAAATATTTGACAGGTATATTTTTGTGACATTATACGAATAATGCGAAAACAACACACATTTTTTTATCAGATCATGACATATTTTCCAAAATGTCCCAATACAACAATGGTATAACTTTCATCTAGATATGTTTATCAGATTTTTATACGACATATATAAGCTTACTAAATATCTGCGAAAATGTAATTGGGTACGTGCTTCCAATGGGTTTAATTAGTCACAAAGGTCACATCGTGAAACGTTTGAACTCTTGAACCAAAATAAGTTAAAGTTGAATATTTTAACTTACTCAGCTGCAAATGATGCTGATAAAATCTTGGGTTATATTTGTGCTGACGGTTGAATATCGTCGCTCCATGTTTTATTGCATGATGGACCTCAAAGGCCTCTAGCGGCTGTCTGCGCTCTGTTGTAGATGACTTGCGTTTGTTATCGGCTTTGACAGAATTGTCGATTGATTCAATTGCACCATTCTGAGTAGATGTTAATAGTACCGCGGGATTCGTATTGACATATGACGTATCGCCCTGAATAGAAACACCATATTCCGTTTTTGATATATTTTCAAGCGAATAGTTTCGATTGTTTGCGAGAGTTGAAGTACTTAAAGAATTGTTGAAAACGTTTTCACGTTCAGTTTTATTTATGAAGACATCATCACTTTCAGATGTATTTATAAAGATATTATTCTTTTCCGAATCGTCTTGTTTTATTGCTGCTATGCTTGTGCTTTCATGATAACTCGATGTAATAATTTGTAAAGCCTGTTCATTACCGGCATCGTAATGGTATACATTTGAATACTCACAATAACAAGATAATTTTAACATAACCATGTAAATGCAAATGACATATTGAAAGAAAACACACCTTCTCGTGGTCATTTTCCTTTTGTCGAATTAACACACTTTAGTAATAAATATTACTTGTTGATACACTATATTTTATACACTCGAACCCAACATGTTTCCGACCTTTTTAATATCGAACACTTGACTGTAGTACGTAAAACTGTGACTGTTATCGACTATATTTTTTATAAACTAGGCAACCTATCCATTGAAGAAAATTATTATGCAAACACATCGATGTTATCCTTTTTCACAATAACTTTTAGTAGGTCAAATATTATGTAAAACAGGTGCATTCATTTAATCCGTACATTAGTCTGTATTTTTCTACAGTAACGGACTTGCTATCATAACACAGCTTGACAAAACATCCAAGTGGGAAGACAGCAGCAGCGGATCTTATAGACCGTCTGATATCGGAAACAGTATCGCGCAGAATGGTGTTAGCTAAGAAACACCAGGCGGTATCTGTAAAACTATGCATTATGTATTACCAATCTTATCTGTGAAAATGTATACCTTCCTCGATTGATAGACAGTATTATCGATCTGGTGATATATTATATATAAGTATATTTATTTAATTATATAAAATTATTAATTATAAATTATATAAGCAGGTATATACGTGACATAAGTTTATGAACTCTATATATTTGCAATAAGTCAAATAATATCAATGTTCTACGGCGAAAAATTAATCAATTAAGACATTTCTAGTTTTTAAATGATTATGTATAAATGTCTGTTGTCAGCTCTGATTTTAATAAATTAAGATGATTATCATTCTTAAAATATTTCTCGTTTGATTACATAAAAAAAAACTTTTTAGAAATGATCTCCGCCGACTGTAATAAAACACAGTACATAAGCATACATACTATCATATGATGAAGACAAAGCATTGATGTTCAAATGAAAATCTGATGTTCGCTAAAACTCATTTAGTGTACGGTCGTATTCAGACATAATGACGTCGAGTGAATTAGGACCATTAATGTCGCTTTCAAAAAGCGTATGTTTTGTCACGTTCTGAATCTTTCTTGCAATAGGTTGTTGCAATATTACTTTAATCCACGTCATTGCCTTATTATAACGGCAGTAAAAATAAGTTAAGTTAATTTCACACGGTCACTATTTTCATTCTGGTATGGTATTATAACACACTGGGATACCACTTTGCCCAGGTCTGTCTTTACGTTAAATACGTTTTCATTAAGTTCTTTACAAAGACATAATTGAATTCTTTACAAAACAACGTACAAACAAGCGTCAATGTATGCTTAAGCTTAAGCCTTCCAAAAACTATATGTCACCAGCCTTGTATCGCAAATATTTGGTTCGTGAACAAAGCTAGTTATATAAAGCACTAGCAATCAATTACAAATACATATTTTAACGCATCTTATTGTTTGTCAATCTTCCATTAGTAAAATGTAATAATTAAATAATAAAATGCGATATGTCTGAAAATCTTAACGGTATTTTAAAATATGTAGTGACCGGTCATCAACGGTAGATAAGGTTTTATATTCCTGTGAAAATATCTAACATTTCTAAAATACAAATATGTTTGGATCTAAACGACGTATTTTAGTTTGTGTTTACAATCACAAATGCATGCGCCCTTGCATATTAAAAGTTAAACATTCATAAGAATATGTGGTACCTGTCGAAGTATTTCGAATTAGTTTACTATTTCCATAGAATAGCTTTAGTTTTCTAATCAATATTTTTTTTTTAACAGTGTTTGTATGTGTTGTATTTGACAATTTAGAGTGAATTGTTATTATTTTATACCTTTGTTTATAACAAAATCATAAAACACAACTTAACCTGTTACATTTGTATAGGTTATGCAACACGTAAAATAAGCCAACGTCAGTAACTAGTATTTTACTTCTTTTTTTATTTTTATAATGTTGACGAGTTAATTGTATATTTCATCTGCTTATTTGATAATGACTGATGAGAAATGTATAATGTAGATACATTTAATTAATGAAAACAACAGAAAGCATAGAAGCAAAAGCGAAATAAAATAAATGTTCAAACCATTTAAAATGATCATTTGAAAATACAATCGCTTTAAATAATTTAATAAGGGCAATAAACAACAAATACAACTGTTGTGCAAAATACAACACGCAGACATATTACCTCACATATAAACCGCTTATTTATATTGTATTGTTTGGCCATATTATACATTACTTAACAATGCAATATGTTTTAAGTGAAGCAATGCAGATAGGAACTAACACCAATTATAAGTCATATCAATTTGTTTAAATTAATCAACAATACATTGTAGTTTTATGCGTAGAAACAGACATCTACTGTTGTTTGAACGATATGTTATGATTCCATGACTATATACTAAAATACACTCAAGTCATAAATTACAATAAAATATAGGTAGTATAACAAGATCTTACAGACTTTGAGTGCAAGAAACAAACTCAGCAAACGTATTCGGTTTGTCTAGTCATGGAATGTGACGTGTTGTTACTGAGAAATTGTCTTATTGAACTCGAGACATATACATCTTACAGAAACTGAAGTGATTTGATTGCAACGTCCACGTTCTACACTATGAATATCGGCATAATCTTTAACACATTATAAAAACGACTCGATCCGTTTGCTAAAAACTGATCTGGAGAATCAGAAATAAACACAAATTACTGTTTTCGTATTTGAAACCTAACAATTACACTTTAGTTTCATTAAGCAGGGATATATGGCAAATTATATCAGGGCGTATAATATCGACGCTACATTTAAAACAAAGTGCAAACAAAATGGCATACACTTGCTCTAGATATTTAATGAATTTAATTTTCCACAAAGCTCATGTCGGTCAACGGGAATACTCAGATTTATCGCCGATGGGCTATGTATCTTATTGAGAAAACTGTTGCCATGATCATCGCTGCTGCTATGGCTATAACGCAGATTTGGACCAACAATTTGATGGCATGCCGGTGGTCCTATATATCGGTTGTGCTTAGGTACGATGTGTATGTAAAAGATAACAACAACATAAGTTAACAATTTACGTCATCAAACATATGATATATGTGTTGTCCCAGTGTAGCGATAAACTTTTGGTACTTAAATGGTAATAAGGGTTGTGCTTGTAGTAGAGGCCAATGTTGTTTATGTCCTCATTCACATACATTGACATGTTTGCTATTAGTATGTTTATGCTGGTAGAATATCTTTTAAATTTTAAAATATTTTACCTTAAACAGATCCGTTATTAATGTGTTAATAATCATAATTCTAAAATATATGTCATTGCATTAAACAAATATACATGAAAATAGCACTAATCATTACTGTCATGAAAAGATCCGAATTGGACGGGACATCGTTCATAGGCATTGAAATTAACAAACACAAACAATCAATTAATGTAAATTAAAAATTATACATATACCAAAGGCATAATTGAACATTGTTTAAATTGTGTTTCCGCATACTATTCCGTCGGTTTAATTATCCCGTTTGTGTTGATTTAAATCTTTAGATACATGTGTTTTATGATATTCAATTATATTGGTCTTTTGAGCGACGACAACAAAATAATCACAATTCGTCACAAGAGTATTATAAATAACGCAAATATTTCGTGAAAACTACTCTGATCGATTGATACAAGTCTTGAAATTGCGTGCAAAGAACCTTCCATTTCCTGTCGGCAAATGTATGTGATTAAGAATGGCGGCATGAACATAAATACTCGAAACTGTAATAATTTGATGTCTTATTATTTGGATATGTAGAAAAATCCTTGTGTAATTCAGTGACTTACATTTATGTTATATAGGGTTTTCTGCTGCAACGGGATGATACTTCTTTTCTCTATAGAAGCTTCAATAGATTTTATGATAAATGAATACTATTATAAGCAATTTTATATTTTCATGACAAGTTTCATGCATTTAATTTTAAATGCATAGGAGTTTAAGTCAACCTTCAAATGTACGTGCCAGCCATGATCTAGTCCGGGATTGTGTTGATGTCTTTTTACATCCAGAAATATTTAAACAAACATGTCTTACTAAAAATGTAAAGGTAAATATATATGTGTGCACTCTATACAATTGTGACTGGTCGTGTTGTGTTGTTATAAAAATGTCACAATGGTTTCTAGAGTGAATGAGTGTTTTTGTATATTTAAAACGTGTATGTCTCCAATAAAATATTATGAACCGAAGAGACACATGACCTATGCAGCAACTATTTATTCGTTCATTAGGAATAGGGAATCCAACATTTATAAAGTGCAACTTCTTCCGATTACAACCGTTTTGATGTAATGACCGTTATATCTTAGCTTTTATTTATATCAGCGTTCTGGTCATAACACATACAGCACACACCATGTAGTAAATTCATTGACTTTCCTATAAAATATTACAAAAATCAAAGTGAAAAAATAGGAGTCCCAAGTGAGGTTCCATTATTGGTACATACGATTAAGAAATGTAAATTGTAAACTTCCCTATCACCTTCCCTAAATTATAATTTTCTTGTTGTTTTTTTTAAACTTCTATTGGTTTGTGAAAGTATTATTTGTTAGCTAGTTTCTTAGTTATGGTTACACTATATGTATCATGTTTTATGTGAAATATGAAACACAATCAAGATATATTCTTTTCTCTTCTATTTATTAGCTAAAAAATAAGAAAACGATAAAAATAACTCCATTTAATTTTTAGTTTTAATTCCAAATTGTGAAGAAATTATTTTTAGTTTTATTCGACCCTCCTATCCTAATTTGTTACATTTACCTTAAATTAAACCCTTAAAAAATCTGGCCTATCCACCGAAGATTTTATTATTAAGATTGTGAATCAAAGGTAGATTACTTTGACTGTTTTAACTAACTCAGCTACAATGGTGGTGGACCAATCTTGGGTTACATTTGTGCTAAAGGATCTAAGTCATCACCATATGTTTGATGACATAATGGATCTCGGGGAGCTAGGTCAGCTGTCTGCGCTCTGTTGTAGATGTATTGCCATTGGTGGCGTGTTTGACTGAATGATTCACTGGCACCTACTGAAGTAGATGTGAATAGTACCGTGGGATTTGTGATGACATAAGTAATATCTTACTGAAAAGGAATCGTCGATTCTGTGCCTTAGAGTTCTTAAAGGTCATTTACATGTCTATATCTTATTGTGTTTGCACCAGTTGGCTGTATTATGGTTTTGCTGAAAAATGCAAAACAAAATAAATCACTTAAGCACATTTTCGCAGCCGAAACAAAGGATTTTGTAAAAAAAAGCCTAAACACTTGTTTCACATATAAATTATACAGACATTATGAATTCACGGAGTTGTTCGTCATTCTGTTTCCTATATTATTTAAAATATTTCAATTGATATAATGTGCAAGAAACTGGCATTAAGTTTTACGAAATGCACTCAATAAAAGTAAAGTATGAAAGATAGATATTTAGAGAAATGCATGTACATGTTTATGTTATAATATTTCGTCAAGTTGAATTTCTATTTGCAGTCGTGCATTTTAGTAGCCCTATTGAAGAACAACAACAAAAAACAATGCGCCATTTTCCAATCAATAATAAATACTTAAATATATTAAAAAAAAGTAACGAAATGATATTAAAGCTAGGGGAATTCCCATTGTTTTGTGTTAGATTATTTCAGATCCCATATTGATTTCACGCGTCTAAAAGTTATAGGAGAAATTGAACTTCATACAATCCATTACATAAATACATTAACCAGACCAAGAAGCAATTCGATTATAATAAAAAATGCAGTGGATATCATTGCGAAATGCATTATGCGAAGCCTTACGTTAACAATGGCTCTCAATATGTTCTCACGTAGTTGGCAGGTTGTCTCAGTAAATTATCATAATTATTGGAGAAGAATTCTAGAAACATTGAAAGTCGACGAGTCTTGCATTTGTTGACGTCTTCGGGTTATGAATACGCTTGGTTTACTTACCATTAACATAATACACATTGCAAGTTATGTTTGACATAGTTCCTTGTCGATTTTATCTTATTTTCTTGTTTGAGTTTATTGGACCGACTCTTATTACTGTTTAAATCTGTATGGTATTTATATCGGTAATACATACGTTGCCTAAGAAGCTGTTTTAAACAACACTCGTGCAGTTTCATTTTGTAAATGGGTTGCCTCCTATAAACAAAAAGTTAAATGAACCCCTCTGTCTTAACTTATTCGCTTAAGAAAGATAATGTGTAAACCGGGAAATTATATGTTCAGCTTTTTTCTAACAAGATAATATAATACGTTTTCACGAATGCAACCGTTCATACAATTCGCCCAGTGTTAAGTTCATTGGCCGCTGAACTATATTACCGCAAATGAAAAACAATCTGGCAGTCGGTTGCATGTTTATAAAGACGAGATATAAAGCGAATTTTAAAACGAAATAGACGCTTATCAGTTTCTTGCTAATATGGCTGGAAAGTTGGCCGCCTTTAAACAATTAATACAAGTAAAAAAAGGGTATAAAACGGCAAAAAATACCTGTCTTGGCATGGACGTCGCCATCTTGTTTGTCACGTGATTAACTTCTCGGATTATTGGCAAAAGCTAGATAACGTTTAAAATAGGTAGTATGTTTCGCAACAGGTCAATGTTGCGAAGTGGTTATGCATCCGCTTACTAATCCTACACAAAATACACACTAACGTACACACGCGCACGCACGCACACACACACACACAGACACACCAAACACACACACACACACACACATACACACACACACACACACACGCACGCGCACGCACACACACACATGCACAGACACGCACTTGCATGCACATGCAAATTAATTCATGAAAACTAGTGTTGTAATTACGAATCCTGACGACACTGGTTCAAATAACAGCGACGTCATGTTTTGTTCAATTATTTTTCTTACTATACACATAAGTTAAATCTATTAAAAACATACAATATTTTTAAGCAATCATATCTGATGATATTTAAAAAACATGCCAAAATCTGTTAACAATTCCCCTAAAAACATGGATGGGAACGAGATTTTGATTAAATTATCGTAGTTCCACTTGTTTTATATATGCCATCATTCCAATAAATTCCAATAAATATGTTCCTTGCATTTTTATTTTGTTTGCATACTCGGTTATGTGCTTTTTTTACAAAGTGAATCTCGTCGTCTTTTATTTTGAGAATACATACTTTTTCATGTATTTATTAATGGGGAACGTTAATTTAAAAACTTTCAGTGGATAAACAATTGTCTTGTTTCTTGCAAATAACAGTAATTTGATATAAATCCGCAAATTATTTTGCATATTATTTGACATTATTTTAATAATTTGAATAAGGTTTAATAACTTCAGACCGGGTGCTCCAAAATATAGCGTGCATGTACGGAATACCGTAAACGCCATCGTGGTTACACATTAAAATCCAGAGGGCGATAGTGCGA
>VMBQ01004237.1:68036-82880 GCA_007657795.1 Dreissena rostriformis | reverse complement strand
ACCTTTTGCTTGGACTGTGGAATTTCGAATTCGTGAACATGTTTCCTGTACCCCTGGGTAGCCGCAATGCACAGTGCTAACATTAGGACAGTGGGCGTCATTTTTTGTCCTCAATCACTGTATGATCATGTGCTGAAAGAAAGTCGTAATGGTCCGGTGCTTTTCAAGTGTCTTATCTTCCGTGTTTTATAGTTTGCATTAGATGCAGACGAGCGAAACATATGCGATACTGTTTGATAGGGTAAATTTGTGTACTACGTCATGAACAGTGTCTATTCTGCGGCTTGATTTGCAGCGTGCCACGGATATTATAAATCTGCGCTCAATTAGCATTCCCATGCGATCGTACGGTCTTACTTGCACTATAGACCTCATTGAACCCCATCAATCTCCGTCGAGTCAACACATTGCTTATACGCTATTATTTCAATCAAATTCAATCAAACAACTCATGCACTACTATTTATCTACGTCCATACAATCTCCGCCGGTTCTTGTGCGGATTTTATAGCGTTAGGGAACTAATGAGCACCTATTTATCTGCGTCCGGAAAATGTTCACATTGTGCGTAAACGATTAAATTCTGGTTTTATAAATAATGGACCCCTATTTATATGCGCTAAATGAACATTCAACTGCGCGTATACGGCCTTAATTCTCACATTGACGTTAAATCTAGAATAATATTATTGTTTCAAACATTTTTCTAAATAAGACGTAATCGGATGTCCAGCCAAGGTATTACGTCACCGCCGAATAAATTTTACTCTCACTCTTACATGTCCGTGTTTTAACTGCTTTTGAAATATGAACATGTTTTCTCCCAATTTAAGCCGTATAAGAACCTTCGACAATTTTATGGACGCAGAGGGTAAATAGGGTTTCCTTACTTACTTAATGCAATTAAGACCGTATAAGCGCGCGTCACTCGACGCAGATTAATATAGTCACTTACTTCTACATGGCACATTACACAGGGTAAAATGTTAATGTTTACCGAGCGCAGATTAGTATGGGTCAATCGCATTTACACACGGATTTGAACGCCCTTCGAAGGCTGTCGTAACACATGCAGATTACTAGAGCTTCATTAGTTCTCCGTCGCAATAAAACCCATATAAGAACCTGGGAAATGCTCTGTGAAGTTTAATGAAATGCATGTATATTAATGGGGCTTCACTAGTTCTCCGTCGAAATTAAACCCGTATGAGAACCTGATAAGATTTTTTTGGACGCATATGAATAGGGGTTCACAACGTATGTAATACAGTACAGAGTCTGAGACCGTATAAGCACCCTAGCTGTTTGTGTTCTCTTGACGCAGATTGATATGGTCTTATACTTCTATAATTCATTTAAACTGGATAAGCACATGTTAATATCAACTGAGCGCAGAGAAATAGGGGACATCACATATAAAACATGTTTTTTAATCGTCATGTGGAGATTGTAAATACGTATGCAAATTAATAGAGCTTCATTAGTTCTCCGTCGCATACCCAGATAAGAACCTGAGAAATTACCCGTTAAGGTTGTCGAAACGCAAGCAGATAAATGTTGCTTCTTTACTTCTCCGTCCTATTTAAAGCCATATAAGAACTGGAGAAATGACCCGCGAATGTAATAAGAACGCATGCCGATCATCATCATCATCATAGTCGTCGTCGTCTTTGTCGTCATCATCATCATCATCTTCCCTTGACCGGTATGGCCGTTTAGGGGAAATGAAGGACGACGACACAAAAATCCCTCGCCAGTCAGGTCTGTTGTGGGCTGCTGAGAGTTACTCATCCATGAGGAGGGACGTGCACTCTTTGACAAGGTCCATCCAGCTTATCTTTTGACGGCCTCAACGGCAACCTCCCTCTTGCCTGCCCTGGAGTACAGTATTGCACAGTAAGTTGTGCCTGGTGACGTGTCCAAACCAACCCAGCTTTCGCCATTTGACGGTGGCCAGGAGGGACAACAAGTGTTACTGTCGTGATCCGGACGTACTCGTTGACTATGTACTCCATATAGTAGATGCAAAATAGTCTTCAGAGACACTTGTGTTTAAATGCTGGTATCCTGCGTTATGTGTCCGCGCGAAGCGTCCAGGTCTCACAGGCGTAGGGTGGAGACTACGAGGGACTTGTAAAGCCGGTGCTTGGTGGGGAAGATGATGGCGCTGCTTGTCAACAACCTGCTCAGTCTTGCCATCGCTGCGGTCAACATGGCAGTTTTTATCCGAACCTCAGCGGTACTTTTACCATCCTTGGACAGGGTTTCTCCCATTTACATGAAACTGGTAACTTTTTCCAGATTCTCGCCGTTCATGGTTATTTCTGCATTGGTGTTGTTCGTGCTGTGCACCAAGATCTTCTACTTCTCCGCGCTGACCTCTGTCTCCATCGCAGTTTAACAATTATCAGAACGTGCAATGACGTGGGAAATGCCCAATGTAGGTTATCGGGATGCATCCAGATTGAGTGATCTTCAATAGCTATCCGTTGCTATTAAACCTATCTTTGGACTTGCTAAGAGTGTTTGGACGAATATGAATATGGGGTTCACTACGTATTTAATGCAATACAGACTATATAAGCAACTTCCATCTGTTCCCTCGACGAATATTGACAGGGGTACAGAACTTATTTAACAAAATAAAGGCTTGAGCACATGTAAATATTAACTGAGCGCAGAATAATAGGAGTCCATGATCCATCACATATTATAAGACCAGATTTCAACCTGTTTAAGTGCTTTCGGAAGGTTTTCTGGAACGCATGCAAATTGATAGATCTGTATTAGTTCTCCATCGCAATTAAACACATATAACAACCTGGTTGTTTTGACGCAGATGAATAGGGATTCACTACGTATTAAATGCAGTTAAGACCATAAAAGCACCCCCTATGTGTTCACTTGAAGCAGATTGATAGAGGCAAATTAATTCAGTAATGCATTTCAATAATGAATGAAGACCGTATATGCATATGAAAATGTTAACTGGTGCACATGCATAGGGCTTCATTTCTCATTCGAAATTTTGAACGGGTGCAGATTGTAAGGATGCAGATGAATAGAGGCTCATTTAATACAAATAATCGCACATAATCATCGCACACTTACTGTTTTATTAAGAGAAGATCAACACTGTTCCGGAGCATACACACACCAACACTACTCTGTTTCTGATGACGGTATACACAATGTGTCAAACACGGGGTTATGAACTGCGTTTTACAATTTATATTTTAGTCTGCATCTACTTACAACATTTCCAGCAGGCAAATTTCCCATGTGGACACATTTAAGTATATGCAATATGATTCAACATTAACAGACCTTAATATCTATTACATAATTATGTCACGTACTTAAATTATTAGAAAGCGATGTTACTAAACATTATCTTGAGTCGTGAATTCCTGTTGCGGACAACGATTCTGCGTCGCATAGAGGCTTGGTTTGACCANAAATTTGACCCTGCCCCGGGGGTCACAAAAATGAACATATGCTTAAATAAGGCCTATTTTGTGCAAACTTTTAAAATCTTCTTGTTCATAATTATAGAGCCTAGGGCTACTAAATTTGGTATGTAGTGACATCTTATAGTCATCTACCAAATTTGTTCAAATTATTCCCCTGGGCTCAAATTTGACCCTGCCCCGGGGGTCACAAAACTGAACATAACTGTAAAAAAATCTTCCTGTCCATAACCATTGGGCCTAGGGCTACTTAATTTGGTATGTAGTGACATCTTATAGTTCTCTACCAAGTTTGTTCGAATTATGCCCCTGGGGCTATTTTTGTTCAGATTTTTTTTTTCAATATAAGACATACAATGTATACATATATATGATCATAAAACAAAGTGATACAATGTAGCAGCAATTATGTCAAATATGGCCGAATTAATCCCTTGAAGGCTCCCATTTAAAAGTTGTTCAAGAAAATTTGATTCGTCAAAAAGCACGGCCACAGGAAGTCGTTTTTTTTAAGGAACTTTCATTAATCTTGTAGAACATGCGTAGATTTGATCTTGAGCATCTAAAAATATGTGAAATAGAAAGAACGACAATATCTTTTGCAGAGATAAATGTACCTACGTTACAAGCAAAGGACCTGTGCGACAATTCCCGGGCTTTTTAGTATGTTTAGTTAACACCGCAGTAACGTTTTCCATATATAAAAATGCTCACCCTTCCAACTTTAAGCGCCCAGTGGGACGAGGGATAGAAAGAGAAAGTCACATGCTTGAGTACATTTCAACCCATGCGCATTGCACGCTTTTTTCGCAAAAAAAAACAGTGGAGCGATACAGGGCCATCATGGCTCTCTTGTTGGAAACCCCCTTTAATACCAATTTTCTTTTATGCCGTTTCCACCGGGTAAATGCTCTTTGTATAATTTTTGAAGTAGTAGATTTGGTATTTTTTATTCCGTAATCTCCAAAATTTAATGTAAAATTTCCAGTCATAAAGTCAACCAAATTATTTGCTACATCACTGAAATAGTTCATGAGCTCCAGGTATATGTTATTAATGTCCATGTTTGAAATATTCCTGTCCTCTAAAACCGACCAAAGTTGGCATGTAATAAATTTGCTTATGAGCCCTAGTGCTTTAAGCCGAGCTACATATTCAGTAGTTTTTAAGTCAAGAAGAACAGACCTTAGCAATCCATTTTCTGTCCCGTTTTTTCCCCAAGATTTCTTTCATTTTTTCATGTAGGAAAAATACTGATGCTGGCATCATGCTGCATTTGAAAATAAAACTTTACATCTAGATCCTCTGTACGACCTTAAAGGAACAGACGTATGATGTTTTTCAGTTAAAAATTCTTTAAAAAATGTTTGAAAACCACCCTGACAGCCAATATTTTGGACAACATGACTACAGTACCCTCACCAAATGCCTTTGAAGCTGTNTGTCCCATTTTTTCCCCAAGAATTCTTTCATTTTTTCATGTAGGAAAAATACTGATGCTGCATTTAAAAATAAAACTTTACATCTAGATCCTCTGTATGACCTTAAAGGAACAGACTGAGGATGTTTTTTAGTTAAAAATTCTTAAAAAAATGTTTGAAAACCACCCGACAGCCAATATTTTGGACTACATGACTACGCTCACCAAATGCCTTTGAAGCTGCCCTTATAAGGTGACAAGTCCCTGGTTCTGCATTGTTATAAAATTGTTTTGGGAGAATATGTGGTTGTCCACTAAATATGGTATCTTCAACCTCAGCACAGCATTTCTGAGTTTCCTGCAAAGTTTACTGAAGCATGAAAACCACAAAACAAATTACTAAGTGTCTCAACTGAAACCCTTTCTTCTTCTGTAAAATTTTCATATTGATGATATATAAGATCGATTTGAAATCAAGGCACAAATAGATCAGCCCAAGAAAGTAAAGTCAGCCAAACAGCTTCTCCATTTGTTTGTATAATGAAACGGTAATACTTACAAAAAAGTATGATTTGTTATGATATTACTCCTAGTTTTTCATAAACCCTTCTAGTTTTTTCCTAGTTTTCTCTTAGTTTTTTTCCAGAGCACTCCTAGTTTTCTCCTAGTTTTTTATTAAGGCCCGCTGGAAAGCCTGTGTATGCTTGACTGATTGCACTTTGCTGTTGCTTGACCGACTGTCCCAATTGCTGTATTTTTGACAGAGTGCCTTCACTACTGTTTGCATGATTTACTGTCCAAAAGCTGTTTGCTATACTGTCATCCACTGTTGCAAGCTTGACTGACTTCACCCATTTCTGTGTTCTTAACTGACTTCACCTACTACTGTTTTTCTTGACTGACTTCACCCATTGCTGTGTTCTGGACTGACTTCACTTATTACTGTTGAATGACTTCACCCATAGTTGTTGAAATACTTCACCCATTACTGTTGACTGACTTCACCCATAGTTGTTGAAATACTTCACCCATTACTGTTGAATGACTTCACCCATGGTTCTTGTCTGACTGCACATATTGCTGTGTACTTGACTGATGAACTTCACCCATTGCTGTGTTCTTCTGTGACTTAACCGATTGCTGTTGACTGACTTTACCCATTGCTTTGTACTTGACTGACTTCACCCATTACTCCATTTTTGTCTGACTTCAACCATTGCTGCATTATTGACTGACTTCAACCATTGCTGTTTGCTTGACTGACTTCACGATTGCTGTGTACTTGACTGACTTCTTCAAACGCTGTTAACTTGACTGACTTCACCAATTGCTGTGTTTTAGGTGAAGAATGGCGAGATGTTGGACATTCACTTTGAGCTGGATGATCCGACAGGAAACAGTTACCTGCAGGTCAGTAGGCAGCCACCTGTATTAACATGTGAAGAGTCTTATTTTGTTCCATGTTTGTAGAAAAGTTGAGTCTGTGGCTGATGTTGACCATAAAGGCTCAATTTCGCCTGAGTATTAACATAGAAATTTCATGCAAATGCTTCTTCAGCACATATGCCAGAAAATTATCGCGGAATATCACTTACAAATACAATATATAAAATTTTCACGGGTATCATAAATAAACGATTGTACAAATGGGCAGAAACCAATCATAAAATTGATGAATCACAATCAGGCTTTCGTACTGGTTATTCAGCAATCGATAATGTTTTCTGTCTACAAGCTATAGTTAAAAAATATCTGTCAAAAAAAGGAGGTAGATTGTACTGTTTATACATTGACTTCCGTAAAGCCTTTGATAAAATCAATCACTATGTACTATTCCAATCCCTACAAAGAAAAGGCATAGATGGAAATGTTTTACATGTTTTACTAAATATGTATAACTCGCTCTATTCATGTGTTAAAGTCCAAAATACTAATAACTGTATTTTCACAAGGTAACATAACAGAGTTTTTTAAATGTAATATTGGAACCAGGCAAGGTGATAAGACAAGCCCGACAATTTTTACATTATTTATCCATCAATTATCTATGATGTTACGTGAAAAATGTGGTTCTGGAATATTCATTACTAATGAAATTCACAACATTATAAGTCTTATGTTCGCCGATGATGTAGCTAGTTGTGCGGAAACAGCAATTAAATTACAACAGCAATTAAATGTTATTGACGAATTTTGTGTCTTTACTGGAATGGAAATTAATCTCCAAAAAACATAAATAATTGTATTTAGAAACGGTGGACCTTTAAGGCATTACGAACATTGGAACTTCCGTGGCACGCAAATAAATACAACCTCCATTTATAAATACATGGGATTAATGTTTACACCAAAATTATCCTGGAACGCTTCACATGAAAAGCTAAGTGCACAAGCACAAATGGCAATTTTTGCCATTTACAATTATAAAAAATCATTTGGGTATTTAACGATCAACAAAATTATTTATATTGTTCGATAGTATGATAAAACCGATTCTATGTTATGGATCACAAATATGGGGATACGAATATATTGACTCAATTGAAGTTGTACATAACAAATTTTGTAAACGAATTGTGTGTGTTAAAAAATCTACTAACACATGTCTTGTTCATGGTGAATGCGGGCGTCTCCCACTATGTGTTACCTACTTTGTCAATTTTATTAAATATTGGTGTAAATTGCTTATAATGCCTTATCATAGATACCCTAAACAATGCTATAAAATGTTAAAAGCTTTAGATGACTCCGGAAGAAACTGTTGGGCTTCAAAAGTCAAAACAATGTTATTTCGTTATGGCTANTAGTTTATGCTGCATTCTAAATATTAGATTATCAGAATACATTTTCACAAATCTATTTTTGCCGTTTTTACCTTTCTTATAAATCAATATAGTGGGAGCAATATTTTGTTTTCTTGATTTCAGATAAACCTTCCCTTGAACAAGTCAGGAGCATGCTAACAAGTGAAAATATGAAGTCACCTGACAGTCATTCCCTAAGTGCTCCCAGCTCTCTACCATCTAGAAGCTCTATGATTGAATCATTTGAATGTTTGAATGACAAAATGCCACCATATTTGAAAATTGGCTTTATTGATGTTTTGATACTTTATCATGAGGACAATAGGAATCAGGCTATAGAATTTCGAGACCACCTTAGAAATGAAATTATTCTTCCAAATGGTGAAAAAGTAAGAGCCTTACTGTATGATGAACCTGAACTTGAAGCTTTGCATACCTTAAACATTGGGCATTTAAGTTCTGTTGTTGAGAGGAGTACATATGTGTTTATGTTTCTGACAAGAGAATTTACAAGGGACAAGTGGATGGAGTTTTCCAGTAAGGCTTGTATTACGGAAGCAATAACAAACCCAGAGAAACAGTGGTGTGTGGTTCCTGTGTTTACAGAAAGGAGGGGGAAGTCTTTCAGGATTCCAATGGGCCTGAATACGCTTAAAGGAATAAGCTACTATAACAATGACAAGTTTTATCGTGCTGGGTTGGAACGTTTGATTGGGGATAAAGTTCAGAACAGGAAAGATGCAGATGAAAAGTTAAAAATCAGACAAAAACAGTGGATAGAAATATATAAGAGAGAGCAAGCGATTCAACGTGAAAATGAAAGGAGAACAGCACTGGTTGAAGAACAGAAAACACAGCAACTGGTGGACAATTTGGTGTATGAAACAGGCCGCTTGTTACGCAATGGAGCTTTTCTTGGGTCTCAAACATTTGACCCTAATGGCCCTACTTATGTTCCACCGAGCCGTACTAGCGTGGATGTTGGTCACATGCCTCATTCCCTCAGTTCTTGCAGTTTGAACCCAATGAAGCCTCAACACTCTGCTGAACAGTCACATTTTCAGCAGATGAACCAGCAGATGAGACCATGGGAAAATGGTCCTGTCAACAGTGAGCAGCAGTACTTGAGGCGTAGTACATCTACTCCCAGCATCGTCGATGGCGACATGGGGGCACCCTTAGTGCAGATTCAGCTTTGTACCGAGTATGGCACTCAGACTGTATATGTGCCGTCGAGTTTGGCAGAGGAACTGAAACAGCTATCAGCAAATGAAACGGTTCACAGACTGAATGAGTACTTTAGACAGTCCCAGGAACAAACCTTTTGTCAAAGTGTTTCAGGACCACCTTATAATCCTGCCAATGTGGAAATACCACCCAAACTTTGGGAAAGGATTAAAGATCTGCCGGAGGATGTGCAAGAAAAAGCGATACATTTCTATTGTGACGTATTAAACAGACAGACAAACTCTGGTGATCTTCCCATGATAAACAATAGCTCCAGAAGCCAAGAGATGCCTTTACTCTCGGGTGTACAAAACTCGTTTAGAGATTCTAGTTATGGCAGTCATCTGAATAGTAATGCAGGTAATGCACATGGCTATGTATCATCAAACGCTTCCCTACCAAATTCATCTGAAGAACAGAATACACAAGGTATATTTTTATTCAGGGATCTCTTGTCAGATTTAATCTTTTTTGGGTCATATTCAAAATTCAGATTTTGTTAAAACTAATTTTGCCCTAAACTACCAAATTGATGGTTTACCTTTTGGATGTTTGGGGTAATCATATTGAAATAACAGACTTATGAAGATGTAAAAACCGTTCTATTTTTGTCGAGCCCGTTTACGGATAGCTTGACATAGCAGATGGTAAAGTGTATGTGTGTGCGTTATTCTGGACCATTTTTTTTACAGACTATTCCTTTGTGATTCATTGTGCATTTTTTTAAAATAAATTACCACAAATATTCACTAGCCATGATATGGCGTGTCGTGTGAAACACCCGTCTCCAACCTCAAAGGTCAAATCAACAGTCAGAAGTCAAAGTTCAAATTTGGCCTTAACAGTGCTTGTCCGGACTTTAACTTTGTCATTCATTATGCATTTTTTTTATAATTTACCACAAATTACCACCACAAGGAGACGGCTTGAAGCGTGTTAACACTTGTCTAAGTGTTTTCATCATGAGATTTGAAAAAATAAATAATCACAAGATACCATCATGAGGAGATAGCATGCTTCGAGGAACACCTGTTTCTCTACCTCAAAGGTTAAGGAAACACTTAGAGGTCCATTCATCATGCAATTTCATGATGATTTACCACAAATGATAGCTATGAAAAGAGGTTGTTTTTGTTTTATAGCTCAAAGCTTAAGGTCATATTTGGAAGGCAAAGGTCACATTTTTCCATCAAACATATTATTTTATAACATAATATACGTTATGGAAAAATGTGACCTTTGCCTTCCAAATATGACCTTGACTTTTGAGCTAGGTAGACCGGTATTACATCTTGCCAACAGACACATAGTACTTATTTAACTGTGTTCCCAATTATTTGTAATATTTTGTCAATAAATCTATCAATTATAGTTATTTCCCAAAAGAAGGTCATATTCCCAAACTGGTGAATATAGCTCGGTCATCCAATAAGAGATACTAATTTACCTGTAAATATAACAATTTGTATTTTTATATAACATCCATTATATAGGTAAATTTATAACACATGTCAAGTATTGTTGTTTGAGTAACATATTTTGTAATTGTAGATCCGTATGATTTGTGTTGCAATAAATAAAGAAGTAAGGTGCATGCTCCACGAAAATCTCAAAAAGCAGAGACATTGTAACAATGTTGTAACAATGTTGGTTTGAATTTGTTCAGATATTTTGTCAATCGGTTAGATATTTATACTTATTTTTAGCTCACCTGAGCAAATTGTGCTGTGCAAATGGGGAGCTTTTTAAATAGCGTTGTTTGGTACATGCAACCGTGTGATCACTTTTGTCTTCTTATAACTTCTGCTAAACATCTCGGTAGATTTTAATAAAACATCACAGCAATGATCATTGGCTGATCCATTTTCAAAATTGTGCAAATCGTTGCGGTCCATTGAATATGTAGGTCACTTGAGCTAAGAAATATATTTTTTAAATGAAAACTTTAAATATCATCTCTGAAACCACAATGGTCAGGGCTTTTATATTTGGTGTGTATTATCGTCTTGTGATTCTTTTCTGACTGTTTTCATTGGGGTCAAAACTTGCCACTTGTCAGGTTGCACATGATTTATATAGACTTGATAGTAAATCTATTTAAAAAATCGTGTATGACACCGCAAGGGTTAGGGGTTTAATAGTTGGTGTTTAATATATATGGTGGTCCTTTACTATGGCCCAACGATTGCGGTTACTCGTTTGCCTTATTTGTATACGATTATAACTTTTAAAAAATTCTCTGAAATTGTACAAATTCTAATGGTTACTTTCTATCATTTTTACGCCAGAATACGCCAACAGAAGAATATAGTTTTAGGTTTGTCCGTCTATCCGTCCGGAACTCTTTTGTGCTGGTTGAGCTGATTGCATCGAAACTTAGTAAGAGTGTATATATTGATTAGAGGATGGTTCACGTCAAATTGTGACGCAAAACATTTGTAAATGAGGAAGTTATGGTCCTTTTTGACTTGGAAAGTATCCTTTTTATTTAGGAGTTATCCTGTCTTGAGCTGTACCTCCCATCACATATTAACCACATCAATGAAACTTACCACAGTTGTTCTCAATCATCTGGGGCATAGTCACATGCATGACGCATAATCCTAGAGGAAAGGGCAAGGTCACATTCAAGGTCATAGATCGCAAATTTGATGAATTATTCATAATTAAGCAAAAACTGCACTATGCATTAATGGATTATGTAATATCTTTCTACAATTTTTCTCCTTTTACAGGCTGTGTGTCACATGTAGACTCAGATTGCAAGGGGCAAGGTCACGCACTGAAATGTGCCTTATTTCATTAGGATTCTTCCACACATCAAGGGATTTGCACCGATCCATAATCACAATTTATGTGGGGATCAATTTAATGAATGTGCTTGTTTAAATATATATATATATAAAGTCAAAATCTGTCTAAGACCCACCGGTTTGATTTTTCCGCTGATTTGTGAATGTCTGCGGATTTAATTGACACAGAAGTCCTTTCTGAGATTTTTGTAAATTCCTAAAAAACAAGGTGCTCACTAGTCAATGGGGATAGAACTGATTCCATTTCATGTTTAATAAGCGTCTAGATCTATTGGATTTTGAAAGCTCTTCGCATATTTGACTGGCAGCCCGATATCGCATAAGAACCTTACTTGTAACAAGCAATGTCATCGGCTGTCATTTCCAAATCTTCAATCAAAATCAATCCTTGAAAATGTGTTGGTTATTTTTTGTTATAAATTGTTTGCAAATGGCGTTGTTCTAAAGAAAATCAAATTTTTGAAAGAACAAACAACTCTCACCAAATCTTGGGGATCTTAGTAAATAAAATAAAAATGAAATGTGAATGGCTAGAAACCATGAATATAAATACAAAAGTAATTCCTGTTTTCAAATGGTTTAGGAAGATTGACTGTCCTGGTCAGGCAAGCATCAGGTGAAACAAGTCAGGAACTAGGGATCTTGTGGTTAAGTCTAATAAAATGAACTCTGTAAGTATTTTAATTGTAGGTCAGTTCCAACTTTCATAAAGATTGGGCAAGTTAGGTCAGTTACGTGTTTTTGTGTGTCTGTTTTAATATGGTTGTCACCTGGTTATGCACATCTTGTTTAAAATCAGTAAACAATTTTTGTCTCAGACTTGTCTTCAATCACAACCATGGAGACCACATAATATCTGTGTCATACAGAGGACAAAACTATATAAAAATCAGTTATTACACAAACATCACAAAGTCTACACATACCAGATAAGTTTCTTGTGGATGTCTCAATTGAGCTTCCTAGGGCCTATTGACATTCTTGTTTAACGTTCACATGCAAGTTTTAATTTAAATAGTTTATTTTTTTCATTTCAACAGGAGGTCTTCCTTTTTTAAGCATGTTTGATGAGCATGGTTTGCCTAGTGGGAGGAGCTTTATGCCAAGTGAAGTGCCGTCAATAAGTGGTGACATGGGCAGTATTATGAACCAGGAGGGCCGTTCCATGAGTGATAGAAGTTGTGTAGGGACCAATGGAACTGTCCATGGGAGAGCCTACCTCTATGAAAAAAACAGCAATGACCATACAGTCTGCAAAAACAGCCACAGAACAGGCTTTCAAACACACACAAAATGTGAAATTGTGCACAATGTAAGAGTTATTGCTTAATGGAGAGTGGTTCAATATATATGAAGAAATATTTAACCTTTGAACGCTCAGATTGAGGTGGTATTATTCCGGTAGAAAACATAGAATAAGATCCGACATACTATTATGCAAGTTCTGAATTTTAATTTATTGTTATTGTAATTGAAAAGGAAACAGTTATGAACGGGAACTCTTACCAAGGAACCGGTTCATGTTTGTTTTTTGTAAAAAAAAAAGAGAGGAAAGATTGCTCTCATCTTTCTCTCTCTCTCTCTCTCTCTCTCTCTAGATAAAAAAAGTTTGACATAATGAATATTTTATTATGTTTTTTAGACAGTCTTATGTTTTTTTCAACATGCACTTACCAACCTCTTGATCTTGCTTTCAAGAAAAGAATTAAGATGTTAATACATTTCAGACAATCAACGTCTATGGTCCATCAAACCTTCAAGTAGGAGACCACAGTGTGATGGAGAAAACAAGTTCAAATTCTGATGGTGATGGTGAGGATGATGATGATGATGATGATGATGATGATGATGAAGGTGGCAATAGTGTAAAGATTTCCTCGGAAAGATATACGAAGGAGCGTCCTAGCCAAGATTCAGCACGAGGTGATGAGCAACAATTAAAACCTTGCAAAGATAGGTATGTTGTGTGTTACTTACTCAGTTAAAAAAGGGTCGCTTAAATTTCCTCAGAAATGGAAATGAAAGTTCAAATATACTAGAACAAACTTTGTTTTGCTCACCTGAGCACAACATTCTCGTGGTGAGCTTTTTATCACTTTTTGTCCGTTGTATTTCGTTTGTTGTCAATCGTGCGCGTCAACATTTACATTGTAAAGAGGGCACATCTAATGTCCAATCGTTAAAAAAAAATGTTAGAAGTGGTGAAAGGTCAAGGTTATCCTTCAAGGTCAAAGTTAAAAAAAAATACAAAAAAAAATTGTTAAATGCATGTGTATCTCATGGAGCTGCACATTTTGAGTCAAGTCATTCTTCAAGGTCAAAGGTATTTTTTTTTAATTCAAAGCGGCGCGGTAGGGGGCATTGTGTTTCTGACAAACACATCTCTTGTTTTATTTTTATTTTGGCATTAAACAATGCATTGGCCATGGTGGCCCAAATGTTTGTTATTATTAACAGGAAAAGTGTACTGTAAGTAACACTTAAATGAAGGACTGAATGTGCAACCAGTTAGCAAGGTCAGAAATGTTAAAAAGAATTAACAGTTCCTTTTTTCTACCTGAAAGATCTTACCTTACAAAGAACATATCTTTATTTACTTTCAGCTTTTGTCTGTTATACATATGTCTGATTTCAGTTACACTGGGCTTTGTTGTTGTTGTATTTCTAGACTGTTTAGTATTTCCAATTATTTAGTTAAGTTATTGCAACATTGGCGGTAGATTAGATAGTCACAGTAACTTATTGAGTTATTGTATAAGCCCCTGCTGATCAATCATATAATGACCTTTACCTTACCACTATAAATGTCCTTGATCCCCCCCCCTCTTATGTCCTCCAGCAAGTTACAGCCAGTGTAGGGCTTATCATTGGTGTGCTCCATTTTTGTGATATTTTGTTATTGTGTTTAATACATGTATTGTTATGTTTAAACTTGTTTGACTTTGAAAACTGATGATATTTATTTATGGTTAAAGACCACAGATTGTTTTGTGGTAAAATTACCTTAAAAACACTGGGTACTTAATATGTAACTTCTGAAGCTGAATATGGGTCAATTCTTACTTTGTTTGCCTTTCTTTGTGAGTGTGAAGATCCCCCCCCCCCCTTTG